>CAODLS010205832.1:0-21210 GCA_948243855.1 Flueggea neowawraea | reverse complement strand
TGGATAGCATCCCATGTAATGTACGTAGTTGGCAGATCTGAAGCCCCTCATTCAAATCTACAATCTACGTGTGTTCTACCCCCAGCGTGCTCACGGGTCACATCCACAGGATGAACAACGTGCATAACAACCCTTACAATGCACACAGTCCAAGCAAAGCTCTCGGCCAACTCATCCCCATCTACATCCAGAGTACTCAGTACTGTGCACGTAGATGACCCCTATGTACGCTGCACTCAACGAACATTCACAGTCAAGTTTCAAGCCTCTACTACATGCACAGTACCCCTTACTAAGCACATAGATGACCTCCAACGTGCAAAACACACGCAACATAACCCTCAAACTCACAGGTCAACATCCCAACTCGAAATCACTTCGGAATACTACTAGATTCCGGCTAAGATAAGTGGGATATTACACATATCACTAATATTTTTACACATGCATCTAATCTTCTAAGTCATAATCATGTCACTTTTCGTTTACAATTTGTCATTTTTTCTCACAATTATGTCACATTGCCCAAACAAGTAACACAATCTAAAACGACATAAAGTGTAATACCTAGTTCGTTTTGGACTAGAGTTTCTATAGCAATTTGTTCGATTATGATTTGATCTTGAATGCCCATGATGATGATTAGGTGTTTGACGATTCTTAATTGAAAAATTGGTGTTTAGTTGGTCCCAGTTCAATCTTGATGAATTGGAGTATTGATTATATGTTTAACGAGGTCTTGAGGTGTTGATTTAATGTTTGGAGATGTTTAATAATGATATTTTATAAGGTTGGATGTTGTTGAGTTCCGGGAATAATGAGTTGTTTGAGAAAACACTTTGTGTTACCTTAGATGAATTGACACGCAGATAACTCGAGTTAGAGTTTGGATAACTCGAGTTATATAGGGGTTGTTTAACTTGAGTTATAAGATTTATAACTCGAGTTAACCATGCATTCCGCTGAAACGACATTGTCGTTGGACAGGGATCTATATAAATCCCAAACCCAATTCCTTCGGCCTCCACACCTCATTTTATCTCTCTTCACTCCCAATCAGTTCTTTTTGCTTGCTCATTGCCTCTCCTTGGTTTCCAAACGTTCCTAGAGGTAAGATTTCACTTCTAGCACTCTCTTTCCTTTCATTTGGTGAATTTTGTTGGGTTGGTTCTTTGAAGAACGGTTTTTGAGTTTTTGCTTTGGGTTTCGGTTTAAGCTTAAATTTGTAGAGAAGAAGGTTAGATATTATTATATCTTGGTGGATTAAGGTTAAAAAAACATATTTGAGCTTGGTTTTGAAGGATTTGATGAGTTCTTTGAATGGGTTAGGGTTTGGACGAATTTGTGAAGAGACTTGATGATTTTGAGTTGTATTGATGAAAGCAATTGTAGATTTGTGTTCAGGAGGTTGAATAGAGGTATTGTATTGTTGTTGCATTCGACTTAGTTGTATTTTGGAGAAATTGAGAAACTTGAGGGAACTTCTGATTCGTTATTGGTGGCAATAACTAATAAAGCTGATTGATATTTGATATGTTGCGAGAACGAAGAATTCATGCTATGTGAGACCGAAATGATGGTATTTTTGGATTTTTATATTTGGGAAATTTGAGAAATAAGAGATTAATATATGATCTTTTATTGGAAATATTTTGCGAGACTGATTCGAGGTTTGATATCATGAAATTAAATAGAACAATGAGACCGTTAAGCGCGAAAGAGCTTAACGATGTTGCCAAGTATGTTATGTTGTGGAAATAGCGGGTTAGTTCGTCAATATAATTAATAATATAATTTATGATAGTTTCTGAGATAATTTTGTGGTTTATTGGAGTCGGATTTGTTAAGATCCGAGATCATTTTTTGTGACATGTATAGTGTTTGGTGTTATTGGAGTGAAACAGTACTTGGAGTACTTAAGGCTTTGAAATACTAAGACTATGGTTAATGGAACCATTTAAGAATTTATTGTCAATATGAGAAGAAATTTAATAACTTTGTTGGAAGCCGATCAGTTTGATTAAGGAATAAATTTGAGACTGATGTTTTTGATCCTATTAACTTTGAGGATATTTAGTATATGATAATTGGGAACTATCCTGGATGGATTAGTGAGATAGCCTAATGGTGAAAGTAACATGCAGTTATTGATCTTGCGATAAAATTCTTTGGTGATTCCTTTGACTTCAGAGACAAATGTCTAAAGTAAGGATTCAAGAGATATGTAAATATCGATTTGGTGATGAATTCATGTGATAACTTCTTTGATTTCCTTAAATCATTTGATGATTTCTTGTAACGATCATTGGAATGGTCATTTTGACTAATGTGGTAAGTAATCTTGAATTGTGTTATGATTTGAGGTCGATCGTGAGTATGGGGATTGACTCACAAGTTGGACTTGATTTGGATTATGATAATCTGATAAGAATGATGCACGCTTTGGGGTACTTATGATATGATTTGTTATCACTGTTAGGGGCAAAGGTAGTATCATCTTTGGTGTTTTTCGATTTTAGATAAATCGAATTCAGGATTGTGATAAAATTGGAGTGATCTTTGTTAAAGAGACTTGGCCTTACGAATTTGATATCATTCTTTGTAAAAGAATGTGAAAGTAATAAGTAGTTTTTCCCCTGATTGTGTGTTTAGAATCTGATATATGATCGGGTTTAAGAACTCAGGTTTGAAATTTAGATTTCAAGCCTTGATTGTTTAGGAGTATATGGAATAATGGATAAATTTGAATTCATTTGATTGGATTTTGGGAACTTTGCATTAGCGGATCACTTCTGGAGTGCTTATGCTACCTTTGTTAGTGACGTCGGGACTTGTTCCACGTTTCTTTGACCTCGGTGAATGCAGATCGAGTTGGGTATGTTTTTGTGTATCTAAACCTGATGTCTTTTCCAGGACTTATCTTTTATAGTTTGACTTACAATTTGATTTGTTTTTGTTCTACTTTGTTATTGGGTCAAGTATCGGTACCCTGTATATTTCATTTTTGGAAAAGCATTGAGTTTGTACTCTCTGGCATTTGATTCATTGAACTGTTGGCATATTTCTTTGTTGTCTTATGTTTTGTACGCTCTGGTATCTCCAGATTCGTCCCATTCTTTGTGACCGTTTTTGGGTGTTCCTCAGTAGCATCATTTTGATAGGTCGTTGGATAGCTATCTGCACCTATTTGATTTAGCTGACTTTTAGGTCAATGTTTGTTGGTTTTGGTCTTCGCACCTTACCTTTGAATTTCATCTCTGCACCTGCAGTGTTATGCACTTTCTGTAGCAGTTATTCGTATATAAGGTATCATGTTTCGCATATATGCATCTTTGAGTTGGACCGAGAATGAGATGAGGTGAGAATATTCGTACAGACTTGGCTTAGATGGTTCATAAGCCTCTGCATCATTGTTTCTCCTTTTGCATCACTATTTTTGTCTCTGCATACTTCGCATATGTTTTGACATCTCCAATAGTGCATTTTGAACGTTGCCCGAGTGTTGGTTATGCACTTGATGTCTTTTTCGGCTGATAGCAGAGATTCTAATTTGGATTTGTTTTGGGAGATCTAAGGTTGATCTTATATTGGATTTGTTTGTTTTGAAATTCGAGGACGAATTCTTTTTGAATGAGAAAGTATGTAATACCCCATCCAATTTCGATTCGAGATTCTGAATTGGGTTTGTTTTGGGAGGTTGAGGATTGAACTTAGTTTGATCTGTTTGTTTCGAAATTCGAGGACAAATTTATTTTGAGGGGAGAAGTATGTAATATCCCGTACTTTTTAATTATGATTCCTGTAGTTTTTTAGTATGGCATTAAGGACTTTTGGAATACCATTGGATGGTATTTGATGTTTATGATGAAATCATGTTAGGTTGGATGTTATGAAGTGTTGAAAATGATTCGGGACGAGTTCAGTAGCAAGAGAAGTCAATAAGAGAGAAACAAGACATCTTACGTACGCAAGGCTAAGCCTAACGAACGTAAGGTAGGCAGAACTCACATATGTGACAAAGACGTGAGAAAGAGGTGTCACATACATGAGCTGGGCTTTTAGGATGATTCAAGTACGTGAGATTTTGGGGGTGACGTACGTGAGGTCGAGTCTGGTGTGTCCAAAATTGATTTTGAGCCCCGATAACGTATGTGAAATGTCTAGACACATACGTAAGAGTGCTTTAACACACAGGAGATATAGATTGACGTACGTAAGACATGTTTCAGACGCCTTTAGAAGCGTTTAACAAACTCGACTTTCTCATTTACTACTCTCCCTAATCACTCAAAACTCTCTCAACTCATCTGGGACTTCAGAGCTTGGTTCGTCCATCATCCATAACCATTTTAAGAGGTAAGATTGCATCTCTTTCTTGGATTTAACATCTCTTTCATGCATTAATCCATAAAATTTGTTTTGGTCTAAACGGGTCTATGGTTTCGATTTTTAATGATTCTGAGTTAATGAATGCTAAGGGTTGTTATATTAGAGTTCATTGAGGTTAAAGAAACATGTTTGGAGCCTTGAATCTACATATTTGATGAGTTACTGTGTTGGCTAGGGTTAGGTTAGATTTTGATGATTTTTGTGATGATTTGGAGTTTGTTTGATGAGATTGATGGTAGATTAATGCTTCTGAAGGTGTTTAGGAGCAATGTGGGTGATTGGTTACATCGGGTGTTGATCGAATCAAAAGTTCAATATTTTTGAGAATGAAACTTTATGTTTAGTCATTTTTGTAATTTCTTGAAAGTTGAAGTCAGATTTGTAATTTTGAAAACTTGAGCTTTAGAAATGTAATTTTGGAAAAGTTAAGGTATAGATTTGTAATTCTAGAATTGTGGGGACTAATTTGTAATTTTATAAGTTAAGAATTAAAGAGTAATTTCTGAGGGTTCAGGGATGAATTTGAGAATTCCAACTTATGGAGGACCTCTTGGTAGTTTAAGGATCCTTTGAGGACTAATTTTGTAAATTCTAAAAATTTTGAGAGCTAAAGTGTAATTTTACAAAGGTCGGGGACCAAACTGTAATTTTATGTAGGTTTTGAATTTTGAGTCGGAAGTGATAGATTCCATTTCGGATTGAATTTTGAGCGACTTTGAGGGTTGCATATGCATGTGCACGCATTTTGCTACAGTCACAGTACCAGTGTCTCATACATCATTGTTTCTGATCCATTATTGTTTTTGATGTATTGTTTCAGCTCAGTTCGATTTCTGAGGTGACCAGCCATCGACCGGCGGTCAGTATTACGAAGTTTGAAAGCTCGGCATCCAGGTGAATGAATGACAGCTTCAGACACATAGGTTGTGTCTCTTCTACTTATATGTTTTTGTTGCTATCACTGTAGCATGTAAATTGGACTAATCTAAGGATTGATTAATTTAATAAATTGGATTATGTGAATGAATATTCACCACTTTGTTTTTGGAAACTTATGTTTATATATGAATATATATGTATATGTTTTTTTATGCTGAGTGCATGCTATGTTTTTGGATGTTATGGTTTTTGAATGGATATTCAAACTCTGTGTTTGATAAACTAATATATATATTTGTGTATATATCCTCTCCCTCTGTTTTGATTCTAATATAAACATTTGTTCTATGAACCTTACTTGGAATTTTGACATGTTTATCTGTAACTAGTATTTGACTGGATTTTCGAATATCTTTTGAAAATAAAGATTATGTTTCTGAATATATATATATATATATATATATATATTTGAATTATGGAATTGTTTTGAAAAATCGGTGACTTTGTTTTTGGACTGTGATATATAAGTTATATCTTATTGCTTTTGATATACTAGGTCGCACGATCGATTGTTATTGGATTTAAACTATACTATGTATATGTTTTGGAGATGGTACACATTCGCTATGGGGTTCGTAGCCTTTGGTATACCAAGGATTGTTATACCCAGCTACCAGGGTTGTCGGTAGCCATGTGTCCTAATCAGATGCATGATTTGTTATTTGATTAGTTGCAGATTCTACAATAATTATTGAGGTGGTAGAGTGACACAGATCACACCACAATTGTTATTGTTACCGGTCCCTTATCTGTGGTATATGTTTTTGACTGATATCTACAAGATATGTTTTGAATTTGAAAATATTAATAATATTATCATTATTATTATGCCCACGTGGTAAAACTTTGTTTCTGAAATTTCTAGCAAGGCTAGAGAGATTTTTGAACTCTGAACTGGAGTTTTCGATAAAAGATAAAAAGAGTTTTTGATTTCTGAAATATTTGGTAGAAATTTAAAAAAGGTTTACTTTGAAATCCTCGATAAGGATAAAACGGTTTCTGGAAAGGTTATGTTTTATTTTTAAAAAACACATTAGCTTGATAAACTTTAAAACTATTCTGAAAAGATTTTGGTTTAGTTTTTGAATGTTTTCGTGCTTGTTGTTTGCTTTGATTGCGAACGATTTTGAAACAGTTTTGAATCGCTATTACGTATGTAGCATGTATACATATATATACATCCTGTTGTATACGTGCATGCGGTAGTTTTCCAATGGTTTTCAAATCAGGCTTTGTGAGGCACGTATGAGGCAATCTGGAGTGTTGTCCCTCACTGAATTTGACCCCCTTTCTTTGCTTTGTCCCTGTTTATTCTCATCATACAGGTGACTCTTGAAGACCGTGATCTTTGGCAGTTGATACTCATTGAGGTATTCTGATATTGCGATCAGTATCCTTTTAATCGGGCCCCATTGGTATAATTTGTTAGAGGCTCCACACCGGGTTCCTAAGGGAATTGTTTTTGTTTTTGTTATTATTTTTGAGATTTCAAATGTTTTTAATTTGAAATTATTTCTGCAATTTATATTAACATGTTTTTTTATTAAACGATGTTTAAACCTTTATTGATTTTATTATTTCAATTATATTTGAATTTTGGGGTAGAAGTTTTGTACATTGAGTCTTGTGCGAACGGCCGGCTCCCATAGACGATTCACCTCGTGCGCTGGTCATGTTCCGAAAAATGGGTCGTGACAAGTGTGTACCCCTTATTCTCGGGTGCGGGTTCGAGTGGGAGCGACGACAACTTTGTGTTGCCTATTGTCTAGTACCCGTGCATACACTAGAGCAAGGAATCCCCCCAACGCTTGTCTTACTGTGGTGCTACGATGACCACACTAGTTGACAGGCCCAAGTCTGCTGCCGGTGTCAGCTATGACTTTCGAAAACATTCCGTAGCGGAGAGGTAATGCATGCATGGCATTGCCCAGCAGGGTATGCTACTACTGGTCGCCCCCGACTCCTCTTTCATCGGCTATCAGAACGAAATGGTCAGAAAAAACTTCAAGAACCATCTACATTCAACAAGACAATGCTAGGCCTCACAATGATGTTACCGATAAGAATTTTATTAAAGCAACTAGCAAGCATGGTTTTGATATTCGCTTATGCTTCCAACCTCCAAATATTCAGGACTTAAAATGTTTTAGACCTTGGCTTCTTTAGAGCCATTCAAACCGTTAATGTTGAAGTGATTTTTTTGATCAAGATTGAAGCCAAACCTTGAAGGAATTGAAGCAAATCAAGTTTGGGTCGAATTGATGAAAAGAATAGGTGAAGCGGATCTTGACGAGAATGACACAGCCTAGGACATGGTCGTGTCCCATGCAATTATATTTGTGTCTTGGATTTCTCCCGACACACGGTCATGGTATGTTGCCCGTGTCTTGAGGCTTTTGTCTGTGTCTTGCCATTCGTGCCCATGTATTGAACTCTGAAGGGTTTAGGGTCTAAATTAGGGGTTTCCTAATTAGTTTTGACTTGTATTCCTTGTAAACTATATAAGGGCATTTGGGAACGTCTTGGGTAGGTCTTTGAACGCCGTTGTAAGTCTTTTGTTGCTTCTGACTCTGAATAATATAATTACTAAGCTCTCTCCCTATGGACATAGATCAGCTATTGATCGAACCACGTAAATCTTGTGTTATTGTGTGATTACTCTTTGTTATTTCACATTCTTCTATCGTCAATTTTTCCTAACAAGTGGTATCAGAGACATAAAAGTTTGTTCAGAAACTTTGGGTTCGTTCTACAGAAAGAAGATGTCTTCGTATAAATTCGATAATGAGAAATTCAATGGGTTGAATGATTTCACACTGTGGAAGCTGAAGATGAAGGCGATTCTGGTTCAGCAAAAGTGTGAGGAGGCGATTGAAGGTGAAGAGAAATTACCGATAGAAATGACAGAGGTGCAGAAAGCAAAAGTTGTGAAGAGAGCATATAGTACAATTCTATTGAGTCTGGTAGATGAAGTCTTGAGGGAGGTGGCTGATGAAACTACTGCAACAAGCTTGTGAAAGAAGCTGGAGAGTAGGTATCATAAGAGATCCCTGTCGAACAAGCTTTATCAGAAAAAGGCGACTGCATACCTTGAAGATGTTAGAAGGCATGCATGTAAAAGAACATCTTGATAAATTTAATAGGATTGTATTAGATTTTAAAGGTATTGGTGTTGACATTAATGATGAGGATCAAGCTATGCTTTTTTTCCATTCATTTCCTGAGTCATATGAGAGTTTTGTTGATACTGTAATGTATGGTAGAGATGGAATCTCGGTGAATGATGTTAAGGACGCTCTGTTGTCTAAAGAACTAAAGAGGTTAACTTCTAGTTCGGGTGAAGACAGTGTGAAGTCCGGATTAACCGTGAGTAGATGCAAGAAAATGGGTAAGAATCATGGTTTGAGGTGTTATCACTGTAAGGAGATTGGGCATGTGAAAAAAAATTGTCAACATAGGGGAAACGGTGGGAAATCAAGTGCAACAGTTGTTCAGAATAATTCTGTGGAGTTTCAGGATAATTCTGATGAAGGGGAGAGTAGTGAAGTGTTGACTATTTCTGCATGTAGATCTGAAGATAGTTATGTTATTGACACTGATGCAGCTTATCATATGACTTTTTCTAGGAAACTGTTTGATTCTTTTAAAGAATGGAAAGACAATGTTAAATTGGGAGATGATGAGAAGCTAAGTGCTGAAGGTAGTGAATCTTTGAAGATCAAGATGCATGACGGGATGGTCAGGAAACTTGATGCTTGGTATGTCCCTGGCTTGCGAAGGAACTTGATTTCTGTTGGTGCTTTGGCTAAGCATGATTATGGTTTCTCTGGGAGAGGTGGAGGAATTTGGGTGTGCGAAGGATCTTCGGTTGTGATGAAGGGTAAACTGCGGAATGGCATTTACACCTTGATTGACAGCTCGGTAGTTGCTAATGATTTAAGGACTGTTGTGAGTTTTGCAGGAAAACGGGTGGAGTTTGTGATTGAGACTCTGAAACAGGAAAAAATCAATCAGGTTGATTCACAAGGGCTAACAATAAGTGAATTAGGGCATGGTAATTGTGTTGGTGATGAACAAAGACCATCATTAGATGACACAAGAAATATGAGGAGTGTTGGGTTGTTAGGAGTGAACGGAAAGCTAGCTAGTGGAGACAAGTCCGGGTTGGACTTGGTTCGTTGTTGAAGGACTTGAGGCCCTTCGGGGATGTGACAGATAAGTAATTGGGATTCAGAGTTGAACGGAAAAGAAAATTCACTTCAAGGTGGATAATTGTTAATGTTGAATTGATTTTCTTGATCAAGATTGAAGCCAAACCTTGAAGGAATTGAAGCAAGTCAAGTTTGGATCGAATTGGTGAAGAGAAGAGATGAAGCGGATCTTGACGAGGAGAACACGGCATAGGACACTGCCGTGTCCCATGCAATTATGTTCGTGTCTTGGATTTCCCCTGACACATGGACATATGGTGTGTCCATGTCTTGAGGCTTCTGTCCGTGTCTTGTCATTCATGCCTGTGTCTTGAACTCTGAAGGATTTTAGGGTCTAAATTAGGGATTTCCTAATTAATTTTGACTTGTATTCCTTGTAAACTATATAAGGGGGTTTGAGAACGTCTTGGGTAGGTCTTTAAATGTTGTTGTAAGCCTTTTGTTGCTTATGACTCTGAATAATAGAATTACTAAGCACTCTACCCGTGGACGTAGATCGGTTATTGATCGAACCACATAAATCTTGTGTTCTTGTGTGATTGCTCTTTGTTATTCTGTATTCTTCTATCGCCAATTCGACCAAAACTTGACTTGCTTTAATTCCTTCAAGGTTTGGCTTCAATCTTGATCAAGAAAATCACTTCAACAGTAACAATTCTCTTCAACATCAGCAAGCTTCTAAAACAGTTGATGAACTACTGTTTGCGGTTCATAAAGCTTATGATGATTTGCCATCAAAAGATCTGGATTTTATTTTTTGACACTACAGTCATGCACAATAGAGGTGATGAAAGCTCTTGGTGGTTTTGAGTATACGATCCCACGTCTTAATAAAAAGATAATGGCACAAGAAGGAACACTTCTCATTAGTCTTGAATGTGATTCAAAAATTTTGAATACTACAATGGAATTTTTACATGTAGGAAATTAAAATAACATATGTTGGTTTCTTTTTTCTTCATTTTTTTGGTCCTATTTCTACATAAATACGAATGAAAAAGTTCATGGCCACCGTGTAGATCATGACTTGTTACCTTGTTTACGATTGATACCACTATTGCCTTCTTGTTTCGGATTAAAACATTTGTTACAACATCCACTACAGCAACAATTGTTATCGTGTTTGAAACAAACTGATACAAATATCTTCGACATGTCATTGATTACTTGTTGTCTTTTCTAGGCTGCAGAAACATATGCTTCTTCTTTTGGTGGATAATTCAAATCGAATGATTCTTTTGTAGTGCCCATAATCTGAATTTCAGACTTATTTTTAGGATTTTAATTGTTCAGAGGATTAGATACGAGCAATATGAAACAAAAAAAAAAACATGCATAGAATTTTTATAGAGTTGTATTGAAACTTTAAAGAAATTTAATTAGTCAAACACTAGTGTTGAGACTTGTGGAAAATTGCAAATTCATTGCAAGCGAATTCACATGCAATGAATTTGCAATTTTTCTTGTATAATTTAATAAGGGTAAAAATGAAAAAATGAGATAAAAAATAAATATTTTTATGGCAAGATGATAATTTTTTTAGACATTTAAAAAAGGAATGGTGGGCAATTTTTGTAAAACGGGGTGAATAATAATTATAGATATATGAAAGTTTTTTTTTTAAAAGAGTGAAAATAAAAGATATATTTTTACTGTTGTTTGCACTAAAATCCAACAAGCCCAAATTAATACTTGGAAAAATTACAAATTTGTAATAGGTAATTGTTCGAATTTCCAAAATTTCATGATCAAATATCTATTAGGATCGAGCTCTTATCCAAATATTGTTTGGGAAAAGAAACAATAAGGGCAGAAGGGTACCTTAATCCATGAGTGTAGCGACGTGCGTAGTATTTAATTGATTCGTACCCCTTAAACCTCTCAGAAAATGATGAAAATTCTTGAAAGAAGAGAAAAAAAAACATGTGTTCGTAGTACACTCAACTAGGGACTACAACCCTTTTATATATAGTTGGTATAATTGGTTTCACAAATTAGCTTTATACCTCGGATTTCTACACATTAAATTATGATCTCACACTTTATATAAAATGACATGGCCCTATGAACTTAAGTATTGCACTTCACTTCTACCCTTGAGCTTTAGTATAGTTATAAATATACGATCCATAACTGCAATGCATGCACGTCTACATACCCGAATGCATAAACACATATTGTGTAATTGTTTTAAGCCCACAATTTTAACATTAATATCACAAATACAATGTATTTTAAACTACTATCAGGTATGTCATCACTCTCAAACTAATTTAAATATACAAACTTTTAGACATGCGTGAGAAATTAAAGAATTATGACGAGAAATTGGGTTCTCGCGGGAAATTAAAAAAAAAAAAGATCACAAGAGAAAAAGTTTTCAGTATAGGGTGTATAATTAGTAGACAAACGTGGACAAAACATGCACAAACATGGATAAGTCAAAAAATGGTACTTTTATGAAAAATAGCAAAACGTAATCTTTTTTTACTAAATATCAATTCTTTTTATTTATTCTATGTGTTCAAAAGTGTACATTGCAGGGAAAATTTTGTAGGAAACATACGCATCTGTGTACATGGGTGTAAATTAGTATACATGGTGTACGCAGGTGTATAAAATGTGTACAAACTTATGCAACACATATATAATTAATAATTGATTTTTTTAAGAAATGAAATTTACTAATCTATTTTTATGAAGTTGATTTTTAAAATTTAATTTTGTAAAAAATTGTTTATCCAAAGACTTAAATTACGGTTAGTGAAACTTCAGTGTTCAACTATATAGTAATACAATTTTTAGGAACCAATAAGGATTGATATATAATTTTGCAAAACTTTAAGGACTAATAATTTAATTTTTAACTTAATGGCGTTGCAGTTAAGGTTTTGAAACCCTAGTCGTCATTGCCATTACCCTTAAACCAGATTGGACTTATGGCAGCGTTGAAGATAAAGAAAGAGCGTCGAAGGTAGATGTTTTTGGCTAACTGTCCTTGCACAAGTTGTTGGAGCGTGGATCTAGCGGCGACGCCAAAGATTCAGATGCTAAGGATTTGGATTGCGATTTTTTGGATCGTTGCTACTCCGCTATCACTCCGCCATCATGATCTCTTCCAACGCAACTTCGGTAGCGATTCTAGATTGTGATTTCTAAAATCGTATGAAGTGATTTTTGAAATCATTTGTCACCATCTACGATCACAACTCTAATTTTCTGAAGACACCAATTGTCACAACCTGAGATCGGGCCATGACCAGCGTACGAGACGAACCGAACCATAGGCCCAACCCATCTCGCACAAACCTTGGATAATAAGAAATCTACCCAAATTCTTATTCCAATAATTATTAAACAAATAATAAAATATTTCATTTATGAAAAAAATATTTTCAAAATAATATTACTAAGTAATAAAACATAAATATAAGTCAAAATATGAAGAAAATATTTATAAATAAATCCAATCAACCAAAACATTCTTATACAACATAACTCACAAGAAACCCAATGTGGAGCATCTACTTAACTGACATACTATGGCCCGAACAAAAGGGCATTCATGCTAACCCAAATGTCTCACTGAGCGTTGAAGATCGAAAGAAGATCAACTCCGTAATAATCTGAAAATATTAGCAATAAAGGGGGAGAAAAACTTAGCGAGGGACAACACTCTAGAGCACTTCCGGGACATCAAATAAACCATTTTGTAAATGTTTCTGAAAAATACCACATAAACATATAAAAGTATACTGCTAGTATACACTCAAGGGTATCTGCTAAGTTCAAAAACATTTTTCAAAAGGGTTCCATACTCAACAAACACATGCAATCATACGAAACATATACATACATAGCTTAACTGACTAGTAGACAAAGGACCTGATCGAACTAATAAATTTCTAATTGACTAGTTGATGTGGACCCATGCCACCTAACTTGTGTGTCTAGCCGGACACACAGTGTTACCAAGAACCCTAGTAAGTAGGCCTTGACCGATCAATGGTATCGGGATACATTAAGATGTATTGGGATCTCCGATAGTCGTATTGATGGCCAGGTGTCACAACTCGTTTCTGGACCATGATCGGCGTACGAGGCGAACCGTCTAAGAAAGCTTATCACATCTCGCACAAGTCTCAGAGAACAGAACTTATAAGTAATTTATTACAAACAATTCCAAAACATTTATTTTAGATAATAGCGTAGAAATCCAAATTTCTTTAAAACATAAATTTTCATATCAATAAAATATTTCTAAATAAGAAATCATGTTTAAATACCAAATAAATATACAGAACCATACACCAAAAGAATCTTGGGTGGAGCAACTAACAAAATAGATAACTGGGTCCAAACAAAATGGTACTGACTGCAGCTTCAGAATGTCTCACTGAGTGCTGAATGTCGAAGGATTACAATCAACAAAAACACTTGAAAAATAAGTCAAAAGTAAATAAGAAAAAGAAGGGGGTGAGAACCCAGTGAGAAAACGACACTTCAGATCAGCTCTAGGCCTCACAAAAATTGTTTTGAAAACTTTTTAGAAAGTACCACATGCAGATATAAGTGTATATACATATACACGCTAAGTACAGAATGATAGTTCTGAAATTCCTTTCGAAATCACTCGCAACCAAAGTAAACAACATATAGACATAAGTAATATTTATATGTAACATATGCCAAGAGATGAGCAGAAACTCTTAACATGCATTCACGAATATCAATATAATACTTATTATTGTTCTTGCAAATTAACCATTGAGCTCTGAAATGAATACATTAACGGAATCAATAATCATGCACTGCAGGTATCATGCCCGGATGATAAAACGCAGACCAACATATATAATACAATTACGAATAAAGTCCTAATTATCCAGATTATGCAAAAATTTATGTAATTATGTACGTCTTATGATTTATCAGTTATCAAACTAAAAAGTTTTGATAATCACTGATCATACACCCGTATTATATTAGAATTACGCTGATTAGAGCAGATCAAAATGCCTAGTAGCCTTAGGAGCCTAAATGGTACTCACCTCAAAAGGGCTAACAGTTAACAACCTTAAAGGCTCAAAATAATACTCAATCCACCCTAAGGGTCTCAAGCTGTAAAAGAGAGAAACTAATCTAAGTACATCCGCGAGCATTGCAGTCCACGTGCTCCAACAAAATATACACCGTCAGACGACAGTATAATATACTACGTGAAAATAAGCAATAATACAGACTCACCAAATTTATTATATCCAGACAAAACTTATCAGACTAAAACAATCTAACAGGACTAGAAACATAATCATAATCATATGTGGACTCCGCCAGTAGAAAATAGCTTATATGCGTTGTGCTAGACACACTGTTACCACCTACCCTGGTAATTGAGTATTCACATTAGTATACCAAATGTTATGTTTACCCCGTAACAAAGGTGTACCGAGTCAGAATAATTAAACCATGAAAATTACAAAAATTATAAATGCAAAATCAGACAGATAATAATAGATGCACCACTAGTATAACATGAAATAACTGATCGTAGAAATCAAATAACATATTCTTATTATCCCAATAAGAAACATAGTCATATCAGTCATAGACAGACAAACAGGCAAGAATATATAATCGATAGATAATCACCGAATTTACCTTACTCTTTTACATGCAGATTATAACATAAACAAAGTAAATCACTTATTTAGAGACCACATATTCATGAGCTGACAACAACCTAAGCAGATAATAAGGCTCAAAAACTATTGCAGAGTATATATTATATAACGCATATAATATATTATTCAGAGAATAGGTTATTAACCATAATGTTCCATATACAAAATTTCTAGATAGAATATTTATTATAGAAACATAATAATTTTTATAGTAGATTCTCACATAAATTAGATTTTAGAATTTTTGATGCCTTAGTTATTCTATATTACATCCCAAAGTCCAGACAAAACAAAAATAATATAGATTTAAAAGACACAACATATGTGTCTAAAACTGCCATCTCACTCACCTAGATATCCAAGCTTAATGGCCCAGTCATGCACCACTGGTGGCTGACTATCGGAACACAAAGCTGAAATAATTATCAAAGGAGAATCAACAACATGATGTTGGAACTATGACAATACCAAAATGCATGATATGCAAATGCAGACTTAAACCTAAAAAACCTATTTCGGTCAAAGATCAAACACTCTCACCTCAAAAATTGAAAATTACGTAAAATTATTATTTAGTCCCCAAACTACATAAAATTACATTTTAGTCCCAAAGTTTTCAAAATTTACAAATCAATCAACAAATATTCTCAAATTACCAAATAGTCCTCTAAGTAATCAGAATTTCCAAATAAGCTCTCAAACTCTCAAAAATTGCAATTAAGTCCCAACGAGCAAAATATCAAATCTAATCCTCCAATAATTCAGAATCATGAAAAATTATATTTTTAGTCCTTTCGACATGAAACTACACCAAAACATCCAAATCTCAATTCAACCGATATAAATCCATCCCAAACACCTACATTGACTATACTTGATCTCATTAACATAAATCAACAATTTGTTTCAATAAAACAACATGAAATCGGCCTAAAATCATCCAAACCCAAATATAACTCTAGCCCAAACAATAACTTATCGATTCATTCAATTCTAAGCTAAATGTATGTTTATTTAACACTAATCCATCATAATATAACATAAACCAAACCATTTCCCAACAGAAATCACCAAATCAAACCCTAGAATTCAAAACTAGCACTTTTCACACCCAACAATCAAAAATGTGATTCAAGCTTGAAATGAATAAAACAAAGTGATTAAAGACATGATCTTACCTTAAGGAAGCAATAAGATACAGTGGGTGATGGAGAGAGTTTTAAGAGTGAAAATGGCGGAGAACAACGAAGGGGTCATGTTTTAGGGTTTTAAAGACTGACAGATCAAAACGGTGCATTTCGAGGTTTTCACTCACGTACGTCATTCTGAATCTCATGTACCTGAAGGAACCTTCACATACGTTACCGAGCATCTCATGTACGTTATCGAAGTCAAAAATTGCATCCAAAAGCATCAAACCTAACTTCACGTACGTCACTGTAAAGCTCACTTTCGTAATTTTTGAAAACACCAGCTTATTTACGTCAATGTAAATCTCATTTACATTTGGCACTGGCGCCAAACCCAGGTTGCGTATGTTAATGTAAATCTCACATACGTTAGGCCCTGAAGCCTAACTTCATGTACATTTTGTGCTGGCGCCAATCTTCTGAACTTGTTCCGGATCATTCTCGAGGCTCCATAACACCCCCACCTTACATAATTATCATCATTAAACATCATAGATCATCAATCAATACTCCAATTGTTCCAAAGATTAAATTGTACTAGATCAAAAAGCTACAGGAATCCTAACCAAAACGGGCGGGGTATTACAGCAGGGATGAAGAAGGATATCAGTAAGTTTGTTAGTCAGTGTTTGACTTGCCAGCAAGTTAAGTTTAAACACCAACATCCCTATTATTTGTTGTAATAGATGCCCTTTCGGGAGTGGAAGTGAGATCGCATCACAATGGATTTTGTTGTTGGCTTGCTAAAAAATCCTCGGGGTATGATTCTATTTGGGCGATTGTTGACCGATTGACTAAGTCAGCACACTTTCTCCTCATCAAGACAACACATAGAGCGACACAACTAGAGAAGCTATATGTTGATCGAATTGTATATTTGTATGGTGTGCTAATCTCCATAGTGTCAGATAGAGGGCCTCAATTTACTTCGCAGTTTTGGCGTAAACGGCAGAAAGAGTTGGGTACTCGATTGAACTTCATACTGCATTTTATTTGTAGACCGATGGTCAATTCGAACGTATGATTTAGGTTGTAGAGGGTATATTGAGAGCTTCACTGTGGATTTTGGTGGGAGTTGGGGTTCCCATTTACCGATAGTAGAGTTTGCGTACAATAATTCATACCATTCAATTAAGAAGGCCACTTGGGAGGCCGAGGATGAGATGCGATGCAAACTTTCGTATTTGTTCGACTCTAAAGACTTATAGATCAGTACATTTCACTTTTAGTCTCTGCATTTTTGGAATTTTCTGCATTATTTGTTGCATGTTTTCATATCAATATACGTGTGATTCAGGACGTTAAAGAGATCTTAGTTTATTTCTCTATAGTTAACATGTTGTAGTTTTGGAATATGATTTGATTTTGAGACTTAGATTTGATTTCTGTTGTGGAGATATTAGATTTTGATTAAATTAGGAGATTTGGATTATATTAGTGTTGGGAGTATGTCTGTAGTTGTTAAATTCGATTCCCTTGAAAAATCGAGGACGAATTTCTTTTGAGGGGGAAAGTATGTAATACATCATTCCATAATTGTTGTTCTTCGCAAAAAAAAAAAAGAGGTTATGTGCTGGAGCAAAAAAAAAGTGCATTTTGCTGCCCAAAATAACAGCAGCCTAAAACACACCTTTTTTTGCTATAGTAGTCCTCTTCTTTTTTTTTAAAAAAAAAAGCCAACCCGACTTCCCCTTCATTTTATTCCATTTTCTTCACTCTTTCTCATCTCAAATCAATCCATTTTCGTTGCCCATTGCCTCTTATCCTTTCTTCATCATTCCTTGAGGTAAGAATCAAGTTATAATCCCTTCTTTTCTTTTATTATGTGCATTTATTTTGTTAAAGACTTGAAGAACGAAATGAGTTTATTTGGAACTAGGATTTTGAATTTCTGTTGATTCGGCCAAAATGGGTGTTGATGGACGTTAGTTCTTGTTAG
The DNA here is from genome assembly GCA_948243855.1 of Flueggea neowawraea. Taxonomy (NCBI): domain Eukaryota; kingdom Viridiplantae; phylum Streptophyta; class Magnoliopsida; order Malpighiales; family Phyllanthaceae; genus Flueggea; species Flueggea neowawraea. The sequence goes on along the minus strand of CAODLS010205832.1, from coordinate 2,858 downwards.
ATAAGAGTTAGAAATTCATGATTTTGTCTTGGGATTTGAAGATTGGAGGAGAATGGAGGTGGGTTAGGATTTCCATTTTTTCAGATTTTTGAAAAAATGTGTTGGTTTTGTAGTTTATTTGTTGAAATAAATGTTATATTTGTGTTTAGAAGGATGATTAGATTCAATGTAGATGGATTAGAGTGTCAGATTTTGATCGATTAGAGTTTTGGGATGTTTTAGTGTAATATTCTGCGTAGGAACCAGAAACATAAATTGCATAATTATGAATAATTGGTGGTCTAAATTTGATATTTGGCTTGTTTGGGGTTAGATTTGTAACTTTGAGAGTTGAGAGATAGATTTGCAATTTCTAAGAGTTTGAAGACTAATTTGAGAATTCTGACTACTTGAAGAACTGAGTTGCAATTTTTTAAAAAATTGGGACTAGTTTATAATTTTTGAGAACTTAGGGACTAAAGTATAATTTTGAAAAAGTTCAGGAACCAAATTGTAATTTTATGTAGAATCCTATTTTTGAGACGAGAGCGATATATTTTTCATCAAAATAGGATTCTCAACATCGTGTAAGGGTCTGCACTTGCATTTTCATACATTTTTGTACCGCCACAGCACCTGTACCACATTCTAATATGTTCGATATGACTTGTTATTTCAACTTCTTGTACCTATCAGCGCGACCAGCCAAACACCAGTGGTGTTTGACTAGACTTCAACTCTGCTCACTAGGTGAGTGTGGTAGCAGTTTCAGACACATAGGTTGTGTCTTTTCGAATTTATATATTTTTTATGTGATATGACATTTAAATCGGATTAATGAAGGATTGGAGACCTTTAAAAATTTGATTATGTGTAATAAGGAATAAATGAATAAATTATTAGTATAAGCTAGAATAAGTATCAGTATCAGTACTATATCGATATCAGTATTATTTATCTATTTGCATGCTTGTTTGTGATCAATAAACATATACATATATATTCCGTTGATTTGAGACACTCAGCTATGGAGATGTGTAGCCTGTGGTATACCATTGATTAGTCAAGGCATAGTTACCAGGGGTGGTGCTAACACTGCGTGTCTGGCCAGACACTCAGTATCAAGTCGCACAGCTGCATCAGTTCAGAACAGTTCTATTTAGTTTATATATATATATAAAACTGAGTATCTAATCAGGGTGGAGCTAAATTGAGGGTGCGAACGATTTCAAAAATGAATTTTTGAAATCGTTCTATTTAGTTTATATATACACGCTAAATATATACTCATATGCTGTGAATGCATGTTGTTTGTTGAGGGTGCGAACGATTTCAACTATTACTATATTTAGTGTGTATATGTACGTACTATGTATATTGCATGTGGTAGTTTTAAAAAACATTTTCAAAACGGTTTATGTGAGGCACACAACCGATCTAGAGTGTTATCGTTCACTGAGTTTACTCACCCCTTCCCCTTTTATAATTTTTCAAGTGATTCTTTTGACTTCAACAACCATCCGGCATTCAGATTCTCAGTGAGGCGTCATTTGATTTGGTTAGTTGATGCCCTTTTATTAAGGCTCATTTTGTTTTTGTTAGAGCTCCACACCTAATGCTAGTGGGTTACTGGGGTTTATTTTGTATTTTGGATAACGTTTTTACTTTCTAATTATTACTGTTATTTTGATATATTAAACTTAAATTATATACTAATATTTTCTTTATAAATTATATGTTTGATTATTTATGCTTATTAATCTGTTATATCATATGTTTTAGTAAATGAATAAGTGGGTAGAATATCTGAATCTCCGAGGCTTATGCAAGAGCTTCTGGTTCATTTCATATTGTACGCCGGTCATAGTCCAAAAATAGGTTGTGACAACTAATTATTGGAGCATTGCCTTCTTGTATTTGGTTGAGTCTAGTGGCAAGGAATTATGAGTTGAAGACCATCCATTTCAACGCGCTACTTTCGTAAGGGTTTAAAGGAAAGAGAGAATGTTTTGCTTATTGTTGAGTAAGGGTGTAAACGAGCTGAGTTGAACCGAGCTTTAGAGTGTTCAAACTTGGCTCAACCAAAATATTTCGAGTTCGAGCTTGAAATCGAGCTCTTTCTCGAGCTCAAAATTTGGCTCAAGCTCGGTTCGTCACATGTCTTGCGAGCTTCAAGCTCAGCTCAACGAAGGTTCAAATAAAATTGTAAATAAGATTTGCTCGTTCAAACTCAGCAAAATCTCTAAAAAGAATATAATCAAGTTTAGATTAGTTCAATAAACTCATGTTGAGCATATAGTCGAACAAGAAACTATTACAAGTTTCAATTTGTTTTACAAGTTCAACTCAATATTAAATTATCTGCGAATATATGTGTACTTTTATAGGCACAGTCAATTAGTGCAAGCTTGCACTGTTGTTGATGTGGCTAAACTATTAAATACTATTGCAAACACAAGCATATTTTTTACAATTTATTTTAACACATCTATAAGCATACATACATACATACATACATAGGCCGAACCCATAAATAGCCCCTGAACTTGTAACTTTTTTTTTTTCCTTAAGCCCATTAACTTTACAATCTTCCTGATGAACCCTTAAACTTGTCAATTTCACCCTATTAAGGACAACTCCATTAAATTGGCCACGTCCGCTAATGGTGTTAGGAAAAGTTGAGGCCGAACCTATAAGTAAGCCATCCAACTTGTAATTTATTTCCTCTCAAGCCCTCCCCGTACACACATATATTTAATTATTTCGCTTATTCTTTCAACAAAAAATATATTTGATAATATATAAATATTAAACATAAATATTTTGATATATTTAATAACATATAAATATTAATTATTATTTCACTTATTCTTTCAAAA
>CAODLS010205790.1:0-14880 GCA_948243855.1 Flueggea neowawraea | reverse complement strand
AATCATGTTGAGCATGCAGTTGAACAAAAAACTATTAGAAGTTTCAATTTGTTTTACAAATTCAACATAATATTAGACCTTATGTGAGCATACTTGTACTTTTATAGGCATAGTCGATTAGTACAAGCTTGCACTTTTGTTAATGTGACTCAAATATTAAATAATATTCCAAACATAAGTTTTGTTTTTCATAATTTAGTTTAAAACATATGTAAGCATACATACATTTATATATACATATACACATGTATATATATATAAACGAGACTATAACCGAGTTTGTTCACAAGCATTGTTCATGAACATATAAACGAACCTGTTCGCGAGCTTTTCGAGCCGAGCTTTTGAGTGTTTAAGTTCGGTTCGTTTATTAATTCGAGCTTAAAATCTTATTCAAGCTCGACTCATTTATTAACGAGCAAAGTCATGAACGAGCTTTTATCGAGCCAAACACTGAGTAGCTCGCGAGTAGCTCGGCTCATTTATAGCCCTATCTACAACTTAGACTCTTCTATTTTATTCTATCCTTATTTGACACAATCTAAATTAATATTTCAATTATAAATAATGGACTCTATATTATGAAAATGCATATGCAATGCATGTGTCAATATGTATATGCTATGCATGATTAATTGGGGTTGGGGTGTTACACCATGTGTGACATATTTGTTAATTAGAGCAATTGTAATTGCTCTAATTAATTTGCCCATTAATTTGTTTATTCAATTGTTGAATTGTGTGGGCTTAATTGTTTTTGAAGAGAAAATTGCTAAACGAGACCCATTTGTAACATATGTGTTTTACCACATTAGCAATATGGACTATATTAGACCACATATAAACTACCATGTCAACTATTAGACGTAAAAACTAACCATAATTGTTATAAGACTCATAATTTGATTTTTTTTATGCCAAAATTAAAAGTTTGTAACACATTTATTAATTAGAGCAAAGTTATTTTTTTAATTAATTTAGCCAATAAATGGGTTCTCACAAAAATAAAATGAAATACAATGTTCAAAAAAAAAACACAAAAATGAGTTGAATAGGGTCAAAATTAAATGACAGGTAAGTTTTATTTAACATATAATTAAAAAGAAAAAGTTCCTTTGCTCTCTTTTATCCATTATATCTACTAATATAAAATCACATACATTAATTCACTTAATGTCACTTGGCAAATCAACAACAAATTTAGTTGCATATTTCATAAATTTGGCATCTCTATATTTCCTTTAATTAAACAATCTATAATTGAAAATTTCTTTGTAATTTTTTATTATAGAAACAATCTGTAATGATTAATTTTCATATTTATTGATATATAGATTAATCATTTACAATTTACACGTGGAAAATTCATGGCATTTGTAATTTGATGGCGATAATGTAAGCAAGTGAGATATTTGTTTTATGGAAATAAATCAAAATTAGATGTACAGTTGTTCTATACCCTTATTACAAATTGATATAAATTGCATTCACACCATAAATCAATATATTTTAGGGAAATAATTTCTAAGTCCTTTAGGTTTGCCTATATTAGTAGGTTCATCCTCGTGTTTTGTTGCGAAAATACATTAGTTCTTCACACGTTTTTTAAACTGACGACATAAACGGAAAAATAAAGTTACCTAATTACCCTTCCTTAAAAAACAAGACCCACTGATCCAATCCTCAATTTCTCTTTCTTCTCTCTCTCTTAATAAGATGTAATGTCTCGCCCGTTCTGATTAGAATTCTCTTCAGCATTGCGTTCAATTTCAATTTGATCTGTCCAATTCCAATCCAATTCAATCCAATCCTTGGAGTTTGAGATATTGATTTGGTGTTTGCAGAGGTGTAATGATGTGATTATTACAAGGTTGGGTGTTGTTAAGCTTCGAGGATGAGCCAACGTGTGTCCAGACGTAAAGGAAGTCGAGGAATGCTCCTAGACATAGTTTAAAGTACGTTTCAGTGAGAAAAACATACTTCGTCTAGAAATGGGGCCAAACGTACGTTAGCCTATTAAATACGTATGTTAAGGCTGATTTTGGATCAACGTATGTTAGGCTTACAGTGACATACGTTGTGACGATGTTTCTCAGAACAGAAGCCACTTGAAGTATTTTCAAGCATCAAAATATGCATTGTACACTTGGTAATGTACGTTATCACCTCAAGACGTACGTTTTGGCCTAAAATAATGTACATTGCCTTTGTAAATCAGTAAAATGGTGCATTTTGGGCAATGGGCATATTAAATACCCCTCACCTGACCCATTTCGGCATTTACTCCTCCAAAATCACTCTCCATCCGATTTATCTCCTCTTCCATTGTCCCTCCTTGCTTTCTTTCAAATTCTTGAGGTAAGAACACATCCTTAATAACTTCTTTTCTTCCATTTCATGTCAAATTCCCATTTTGATTTGTTGAGGGTGTGGGTGATGGTTTTGACTTGTGGAACTCATATTTGATGATTTATCATGTAATGTGAGTTAGAGGATGATAGATCATGATAGATTAAGCTTAGAAACACTTAGATTTGGCTCGAAATCATGAGATTTGATGTTGTTTGTTATGAACTAGGGTTTGGTTCGGGTTTGAGTGATTTGTTGATGATTTTGAGTTTGCTGAAATTGATCGTAGATTTGAGTTGATATGAACAAATTGTTGGATATTGATTAAAATGAGTTTGTGGTATTTTTGAATCAGTTTTTTGTTGTAGGGACTAAAATGTCAATTCCCAATAGTTTGAGCTCTAATTTGAGGATTTTAGCTGCTTGGAGGACTAATTGATAATTTTTGAGAGATTTGGGGACTACTCTATAATTTTACAAGGTCCTAGGGACTAAAATGTAATTTCATAAAAGTTCAGGATCAAATTATAATTTTACATAGATTCTAATTTTTTAGGCGAGAACGATAGATCTTCCATCGAGATGGGTTTTTTGAAGCTGTCAGGGGTTAGGTTGCATCTACATTACATTCATTCATTTAGTATAGCCACAATGTAACCCCAATATGGCAATCCAAGATGGAGGTTTAATTGGATTTTTGCTAAAAGTTTAAAACCTTTTAAAAGTCATTTAAAAAATTTCAAAACAAAACAATAGCTTAATCCAAAACACAATAGAATAAAATGAAATTAAAAAGATTAAGTGTTAGAAGAATGAAGCTCGGATTTGTAGTGGCTTGGTCCTCCTTGACCTACGGCCACTCCTCTAGCTCACTAGAGAGTTTTGAATCCACTAACAATCTCCTCACTTGCGGGTGAAGAGAAAGCGTAACACTTCTTGTTTTCACAGGTTTACAAGCAAACTTAACCCCTTGTTTTTACAGGACTAAACAAGAAAACCAATAACTCTTTTGTTTTTCTAAAGCTATGCAAGAAAACCTACGATACCCTTAAGATTTACAACCAAATCTTGATCACAAATAGATTCCCAAATTATATTCTAATGACATACCAACTCAGTAACTCAGAATAGCAAGATACTAGCTCAGATGGTATGCATTCAAAGAAAACTTAAAGAGAGAGAAAGTTGAATGTTAAAGAAGCAAGGCTTGGGTTCACTCTTAAAAAGTTCTCTATATATTTTTGAGTCTAAGGACACCTATTCATAGGCATTCTATGAATAATGACCATTTCACACCTTAATATTACCGTCGTGAGAGAATAGCAAGATCTGGATTTTAATAGACGTCACCTCTCTTACTTTGCGTAACTCCAATTCTACGTGCATAGTCTTTGATTTTGTCACAACCCACCGTGCATTCAATGCACCTCTATGTGTTTTGCTTGAAATTTATCTTCCACTGTTTCTTAGATGCACATCATTATGTGCTTAAATCACTTCCTATGTTCGTGCAGTCACTCTTCCGCGTGCTTAGACTTAAATCACAATGTGCGTTGTCAATTTCCAAGTTTGCACCTTTGATTTGCAAGAATATTGAAATTCAAATTTCGAGGAGCGTCTTGACAATTGTCATTCTCTGATACTTTACATGCGTTGTCCTCTTCTACTTATGTAAAACTTGATCTGAATAAAGTTGCTACCTTTGTATTTTTACGTGCTTAGCTTCCTTTGCATAAGTAGAGATTAAAAAAATAAAGATCACGTTTTTATCCTTCTACTGCTTTGCTTCTGAATTTTTATGCGGAGACCCTTTGAACAACTTTTACTCCTTTTCTGAAGACCATCATCTTGCGTGTGTATAAAACCTACTGCGTGCGTAGAAAAACACCTTATGCTTTTTGTTTTTTGATGATGTACCCAAAACATCAGACTTTCTCATGTAAGGTCTGAAGACATACCTTTAATTTTTTGTTCTGTATGACTGCATTCCTCTCAAAGATTCTTTTCGAACCTTTTTTCCTTCAACCACTGAAATTGACTTGAATCCTTCCAAATTAACACCGAAGTGTTTGACAATCTTTGTTAAGTGGCTACCAAAAGGTATTCCTTCTCTCATTTGCCTGTCCTTTTTAGCAAACTCTGGATTGTTGAAGTTATTGCATTTGTCAAACATCCACTTCACTATGACATATGCAAAGTTCACTTCTTGCTCCTTCATGAACAAATACATCATCACCTTATCTTGATAAATTGACGGAGATTGAGTATGAGATTTAGGTTGTAAACACTTTGTAAAAGCTAAATGTATCATTTTCCATTTTACTCCCAAATCATTTTGATCCAATATCTTAATGTCCTTCTCAATCTCAACAACTCCATGGTTCTCAAACATGAATCGCCTAGTTATAGTTGTGTTAATTTCTCTTTGATCTCTTACTTCATCAATAAACAATTTTTGGTCTATTGGAGCACATCCAAACATAGGTAAACCAAACAAAGCATTCAACACTTCTTCTGTTATAGTGAAATCACACCATTTATTCTAGACTTTAACCCTATCTCTTCAAAATCTTCATCCTCATCATCATCACCATGCCATTGCCTAGAGTTTTCCCAAAACTCTCTTATCAATTCTAGGTGCATTTCACTCTACTTAGTAACAAACGTATGCATGCCATATTTAACAAAATCATCCTCAATATCTAATCCACCTTCTTTCAGAGGCATAAAATCAAATATTCTACTACCGATAAAGTCCACATCACACAAAACATTCTTCAACAACTTAGCAGCTTTAACATCAATAAATCTTACTGAATCAAAATCTACAGAGCTACTACTTGCCACATTTCTTCTTCTATCAATTTTAGGATATTTTTTGAATTAGTGTTACCTTATGTTGTGGTGGTTCTGGCTCTAGATGTCCTTGGCCTTTTGGTTGGCTTAGATGATTCTTCTTTTTCTACACTGTCATGTCTTTGCTTTGTCCTCTTCTCTTTAGGAATTTCAAGCAACAATAATCGCAAGGAACTTCAATCAAATTCTAAACAACCAATCAAAAAGCGAAAAGCCCTAAATTTCCCGTTTCTACCTTCGAAACCCTAACTCGCATAGCTTTAGATATCTGACCGTTTAGAAAGAGAAATTTAGTTTAGGTTGAAAATGACTGGGTTAACGAGATTTAACTTTGATTTTGAGTAAGAAGATGATTTCAAAAACTGTGGAAAAGGGTTTTGATTCTATCGAGTTTTAGGGTTTTGAATGAAACATATTTTTTAGATGTGAATCTGGGTTTAAAAAATTGAGGTTTAAGGCTTGTTTATGTGTGTAGTGTAAAATACTATGACTTTATTAGGTTTGGTTAAGAAGTAAGAGGGAAATCAAAAATTGAAAATTTCAAACATCTACGTGCACAAAAATCAGAAGCTACCTACTCAAAGATCATTCAACATCTTTACGTACATTAAAAAATGGCTACGTCCGTAGTCCATGATTTCTAGAAATCAACTCAAATTCTTCTCTCTGCTATATGCTTAAAACCTCTTTTACGTTCTCCTGAATGCGAGTTTCCTTCTTACTACATACGTAGTTTCCATCTTTTAGAAAAACCACATAAAACTATCTCATTCATCTCTACATGCTTAAAATATCCATTACGTGCATAATTTTGTTTCTGGAAAGACTCAGCACAAATCTATCAAATACAACGAGCTTAGATATTAACTTTTAATCACTTTGATCACTAGACCATATTTCAACCTAAAATTCAAGCCTATATCTACGCATTTAACCTCAACTATAATGCACGTAGATAGCCCTTTTTCTGAACAATTTTCATAGTTTCCCATTCAAAGCCTTATGATTTCATTCATTGCAACATGGATCACTTTACTGAGTATGTATGAATGAATGCATATCAATAAGAATTTATGCACAAATATAAATAATCAAAATTCACTCAAGTTGCACATACCTATGCGTCTACGAATTGAGACATAAAGATTTTTCATCAAGGGATTTTGTCAAAATATCAGCAAGTTGGTCATTTGAGGAAACAAATTCAAGTTCAATATCACCCTTGAGAGCATGATCATGAATAAAATGATCTTTTATATCTATATGCTTAGTCCTGGAGTGCTAAATTAGGTTTTTGGAAATATTAATGGCACTAGTGTTATCACACTTAATTGGAATCTTTGAACACAAAATTTCAAAGTCCAAAAGTTGTTGCTTCATCCATAAAATTTATGCAACACAACTACCAGCTGCTACACAATTTGAAGTCTTTGAAGCAAGCATAAGCACACATAATTCTTATAGCCTCCAATCTTGCCACCGATGCAAAGTATTTTTCAAAGTTTATCCCCTCTTCTTGTAGATATCCTTCAGCCACAATTCTTGATTTGTTTTTGACCACTTTTCCTTCCTCATTTTCTTTGTTTCTAAACACCCATTTAGTTTCTATCACCATGACTCCATCCAGTCTTGGAACTAGCTCCCATACTTCATTTCTTTCAAATTAGTTTAGCTCTTCTTACGTGGAGATCATCCAATATTCATCATCTAAAGCATCATCAATATTCTTTGGTAATACTTGAGATATGAATGAAAAATTGGCAACTTGATGTAAACAAGACCTTGTAATGACTCCTTTTGAAGTATCTCTAATGATAAGTTCTTTAGGATGGTCTTTAGCATACTTCCATTCCTTAGGAAAATCTTTGTGCTCCACATCCTTAGACTCATCATGAACTTGCTGAGATTATTCATTTCCTTTGTTATTGATGTTGAGATCCTTCATTTTGTCTCCAATACCTAGGATTAAATCATCACTATCCACTCTTAGCACAAAATAGTCAGTTTCATCAAAGATGATATTTATTGATTCCTTAACCTTTTCAAGCCTTTTGTTATAGACTTTAAATTTCTAGCTAATGGATGAATATCCAAGGAAAGTACCCTAATCATATTTGGCATCAAAATTTCCCAAGTTATCTTTTCTATTTTTATGAACAAAACACTTGCAACCAAAAGCATGAAAGTACGAAATGTTAGGCTTTCGATTTTTTCACAACTCATAAGGTATTTTCTTGAGTATAGATTGAACATAAGCCCTATTAATTATATGGCATGTTGTATTTATAGCCTCAACCTAAAAATACTTTGGCAAATTATTCTCATTTAGCATTGCCCTTTCCATTTCTTATAAAATTATATTTTCCCTCTTAATGACCAGTGGTGTCAAGGTGGAAGAAATTGTTAGAAAATGGATTCAAATTCTAATTTGATGACTCGAGGGTATTGTTGGGTCAGATTAAGGCGATACCTGCTCTGTTAGACCGAATCTAAGAGGCTCAAAAGGAAGATTTCGAGATTTAGAGTTTGATTGAAAAAGTTAAGTAGTTTGATGTACCTGGGTTCAGTATTGACGATTCTGGAGTTCTCTGGTTTGGGCTAAAGTAGTGCGTACCATCTTCAGGTGGTTATACGAGGAGATTATGATCAGCATATTTTGTACACTGGGACACATTAAGACGTATCGAGAGCCTTATTAGTGGCCATGAATGAAGAAGGACATATCTTGGTTTGTTAGCTGGTGTTTGACCTGTTAGCAGGTTATGTTTGAGCATCAACATCCTTCTGGTTTGTTACAGTAGATGCCCATTCCAGAGTAGAAATGGGATAGTATCATGATTGATTATGTGGTTGGGTTATCAAAGATATCTTCTGGGTACGACTCCATCTGGGTCATCGTTAATCAATTGACCAAGTCTTCATATTTTCTCCCTGTTACGGCAACATATGTAGCAACATGACTAGCAAAATTGTATATAGATAGAATTGCATGTTTGCATGGTGTACCAGTTTCTATAGTGTTTGACAAAGGACTTCATTTTACTTCGCAGTTTTCGCATAAACTGTAGAAGGAGTTGGGTACTCGATTGGATTTTAGAATAGCTTTTCATCCGTAGACCGATGGGCAATCCAAGCATATGATTCGGACTTTGAAGGATATGTTGAGAGCGAGCGCTGTGGAGTTTTGTGGAAGTTGGGACTCTCATTTGCCTTTGGTCGAGCTTTCGTACAATAATTCATACCATTCAAGTATAGAGATGGCACTCTATGAGGCATTGTACGGCAGGAAGTGTAGATCTGCTCTGTGTTGGGCCGAGGCCTGAGAGAGAGTCTTTGGGGCCAGATATTATTTTGGAGAATACTGAGAAAGTCAGACTAATTCAACAACGAATCTAGATTGCTCATAGTCACCAAAAGAGTTACGCTGATCTAAAGCGTAAACACCATGTTTTCCTTAAGGTATCACCTATGAAGGGCGTTATGAGATTTGGGAAGAAGGGCAAGTTGAGCCTGAGATACATTGGTCGATTTGAGATTATCGATCGTATTAGAGATGTTGCTTATGAATTGGCAATGCTGCCTCAATTTGCTTCTGTACATCTGGTATTTCATATTTACTCTTGAGGAAGTATATCTTTGATTCATCGCATGTTCTGCCACCACATTATGTTGAGGTTAGGCCTGACTTGTCTTATGATAGGATGCTAGTAAGAATTATGGACTGGCAAGTCAAGAGACTCTGGAACAAAGAGATAGCATCAGTGAAAGTGATTTGGAGACATTATTCAGATGAGGATGCCACTTGGGAGGCCAAGGATGAGATGCGACGTAAATATCTACACCTCTTCGATTCCACCATTGTATAGTTCAGTATCTTCTATTCTCTGTCTCTGTATTCTCTATATTTTATGCATTGTCTGTATTTTTTGTTACATGTCTGAATATCTGGGTTCAAGAGAGTTAGAATGTTAGCATGATTTTTGTTAGTCTTCTATAGAGAATAAATAGGGATTTGAGGTTATGATTTGATTTGGAGACTTAGGTTTCATTTCAGCTTCTGATCGGGTTTGCATGGAAATTCAAGGACAAATTTCTTTTGAGGGAGGGGGAAGTATGTAATAGCTCAGTTGTTCCGACGTCATTCCCTATAGTCTTTAGTTTAGTTCTGACCAACCTTTCGTAACTCCCTGATCAATTTTGATTCGATCCTTTGGTGTTTAAGATGTTTATTAAGTGTTTGAAGATGTTTAATGATGTTATTCTCCAAGTTTTGGTGTTAGGTTAGCTCCAGGAATGATGTGATTGATGAATCTAAGTTGGAAATGCATTTAAGATGTTAAATTACATGCATAGGGCATGCTGGAGGTTGTCTACGTGCATTGTGGAAAAGCTATGCGCGTAGACCATTGGCGTGCATTGTTGGAAGCTATGCACATAGATCATGACCTGAGTTAATCCGTGAACTGTTAAGATTGTCTAAGTGCGTTGAGGAAAGCTACGCACGTAGGTCATGATCTGAACGTTGTGGGATCATCTAAGCACGTAAGACTTCTTCTATGTGTGTAAAAGAAGTACTACGCAAGTAGACGTGCCCAGAATATACTGTTTTCGAATGAAACGCTACGTTTTGGTGTTTGGGTTTATAAATACCTCCCCCCAACCTCCCCTCTTTCGTCATTCTCTTCTCTTCTATCATTTTCACTGTCAAAACTCTCTCCTTTCATAATCCATTGCTTCTTATTGCTTCCTTTTCTGTCTTGAGGTAAGATCAAACTCTTAACACGTTTCTTTCTTCCTTTTTTGCATTATTTTCCATTTTGATTCATGGGTTAGTTGACATTAGTTTTGATGAATGAGTTGGATTCTAGTTGTTTTTTACGAAATGAATGCTAGAGGATGTTAGATCGTAATAGGAAGATGCTAGAAACACTTATATTTTGCTTGTTGGTTGGAGATTTAATGATGTTTATTTATAGGTTTGGTGCAATTCGGGTTTTTATATATTTAGGAAGATTTGATGTTTCTTTTGTGGAAATAATTATAGATTTATGCTTCTAAAGTTGTTGGGAGTTGATTGGAATGCTCGAGAATGTTAGATTCTGATGGATTTTGTGGTATTTTCAAATAGATTTCTGTCGCGAGGATAAAATGTTAATTTTTTGGATGTTGGAGGTCTGATTTGAGAATTCTGACTATTTGGAGGACTAATTTGTCATTTCTAAAAAAATTGAGAACTGGTTTGTAATTTTTAAAAGTTTAGGGACTAATTTGTAATTTTTTGAATGTCTTGGGCTTAAGTGTAATTTTGCAAAAGTTTGGGGATTAGTCTGTAATTTTATGAGGAGTTTGATTATCGAGACCAGAGCGATAGATTTTCAATCGCAATAGGATTTTTAGCGCCATCGAGGGTTTTGGGTCTGCATCTGCATATCAGCCATTGGTATAGCCACAATACCACATTTTGATATTTTTTCTGATTTTCTCTGTTTCAGCTTCCTGTTCGTGACTGGCCCTTTCTTGCTCTGGATATCCAGGTGAGTGAGATGGAAGCTTTAGACACATAAACTATGCCTTCTAAAATTATATTGTTTTACTGTATCTGAATATTATATTGGCTAAATTAAAATCTGACTTTCGTGTAAACAAATATGTAGTACTCTGTTTTCTGAAATTTGGTATATATATTTTCTGTAAAAGTTAATTCTTCTTCGTATGCCTATCTATTCTGAATACTATTTATAGTATATATCGGATAAGGGACACCAAGCTACGAGGTAGTGTAGCTTATGGTATACCACTGGTTTGTCAAGGCCCTAATTACCATGGTCATTCAGTAGCCGTGTGTCCGGCCAGACACATGTACATCTAATTCTGTCTGGGGGCATAAACCACAACGTCTGCTTTTTGTATCTGATCTTTATCTGTCATTTGCTATATATATATATATCGGGTATTACTATGTATGACTATCTGTTGTTTGTTTTCTATGCAAACATTTTTTAACTGAATTTCTGATTTGCTATCTGTATATGTATACGAGTGTATATTATTAGAATCTAATTATATACATGCATGTGGTATTTTATGAAAACGTTTTCAAAATAGTTTATGTGAGTCTTGGATGTGATCTAGAGTATCATCCCTCACTGAGTTTTCTCACCCCGTCCCGTTAACATTTTTCAAGTACACTTTTAGCACCCATCAATCGTTCAACATCTTGATTCTTAGTGAGGTGTTCCTTTTGACAGTGAGTGCCATTTTGATCGGGCTCCATATGTTTTGCAGTAGAGCTCCACTCTGGATTGCTATTGGGTTATGGGATTGTATTTTGTATTTCGATTACACTTATTTTACTAGTATGTTTTGATAGTATTTGATATATTTTATTTTGCCATATTTATATATATATAACTTATGTTTTAACTTATATATGTATGTTTATCTATTATATAAATTGTACTAATAAATGGTTTTAAAAAAATAAGTTGAGTAGAATGTTTGATTCTCTGAGGCTTGTGTGGAATGGGCCGAGCCTTCGGTTCGGTTTGCCTCGTACGCTGGTCATGGTCCGTTTTAGGGTCGTGGCACATAAATTGCTTGATTATTATTCAAACCAGAAATTGCCTGAATATAATTTACAAAAATTCACAAAAAAAGTTGCTTGATTAGTGGTTGACGTGTCTGTGAGTAGAATTCGTAAATTGTATGATTATTATTCACACCATAAAGCTGATCAAGTAGATACACTTAAACTCGTAAATTAATTGATTATTATTCACAACAGTACAGGAAAATTTATGACTTTATATTTGATGGTTGTTATATGGAACACTTATACCTAACCTTTTACGTGAAGAGATTACAAAAAAATTCTTCCGCTAGGGTTGCGGGCAGGGTGTCAAACCTCCAAAATATTTTATTTTAACCTTCTCAAAAACAATAAGATGAGTAAAGTGGTTAACAGGGTCGATCTACATAGAACGGTTAGAAATCGTTTAATTGCAGGAACACACAAAGAAAATAAAATGACTGAAAATTAGGTTGAAACCGAGATTGAAAAATAACAGAGATAAAAAAACGCAATAGGAAATTAAATTGCAGTAAAGGAATTGATGAAAATTCAATAATGATAAAAACCCAACTAAGGTAATTCGGAGTTCAATCTAATTCGTTGATCACAGACACGAAAGATTAACATAAAGCATTCAAATAGACAGATTTATAGCCAAAGGTGACGCACTCAATTGAACAATCCCTTCTTACCGATTCGATAGCCCCGGGACGCCCTGCAGACTATTTTTCTAACCACTAGAAAACGCCCAGGATGCCCTGCAGAATTTAATCTATGGCATCTATAAGAACTAAAGCGACCCCTATCCTAACCAATGAAACCAGAAACGCCGCAATTCATTTAAACGAGATTATTCAGTCACACAACATGAATAATGTTCAGCAACAGTCACCCAAGTTGTTCGTTACCTATGTTAGGACTAATGTGACGCACTATCAATCCTGACTAACGATATATTATTTCGGTCAATTAATTAACGGGTCCTTGTCAATTAATCAAACAAAATAATAATAAAGGAACAAAAGACAGGAACTGAATAAGTACTTGAAATGATCTATAACAATTGAAATAAAAGTCTCACAATATTTTTGGATTGAATTTTTTAAATACCTTAACTAGAGAGAAAGTTAGTTACACATGCTTAAGGAAGAACACGACAATTTCGAGAAAGAGAGTGGTGACATCCTCTTTTGTGCATCAAAACCAAAAGAGAAAGAATAGAATGGAGTGAGTGTCCCAATGGAAGAGAGTGTGCTGTCCAAGAGAGAGAGGAAGAGAGTAAAAAACGTTGGACAAATAGAGAAGAGAGAAATACAAGTCTCCTAATTGAAAACAACTACTTCCTGCTAAAAAATAGCTAAAATAATAATAATAAACTTAATTGTTTTTAACCTAACAGCCCATGGAAATTTCAGCCTTCAAAACACATGCAAAATATGGCCCAACAATATGGCACACAGCCCAATGCTCCACGGTAAAGACCGGTCCACATGGCTACTTCGGCGTGGTCATGCAGAGATACAATTCTTGTTGAAATGCGCAGAGACAACTCCAAAACTCTCATATTCCACCAACATCCACCTAAAACATCATAGAAGCATAAATAAACACAGGAATAATAATAATTTACAGTGCAAAATAACCCTAAAATGTAGTGCAAAGTATGCTTAAAATGCAACCTATCAAATATCCCCACACTTAAACAATGCTTGTCCTCCAGCATAGAATAGCTTAAAACAATTAAGAATCCAAAAATCCAACCAACCCTTATTGCCCCCACATAGTGTAGCACCCAAATCGATATGCATCGAACATTCAAGAGAAAACACAACTATCGCTAGGACAGCCGACAACCTTAAAAAGATTATCTCCACACTAGTAATGCCCTCAAAAGAGATAGGTCAAATTCAAACCCTCACAAGTTTCACTCTATCACTCAAAGTTTTTAGGTGTATGTGTTTATGCTTAAATTCACCCATAGCAAGTCTTTCCAACAATTGGCATAAAGTCAAATCATACCCCTGTGAAATTCAACCAAAACCCTAATAAAAAAGGGCTTTAATTTGGCTTATAATGGGGGGATTAAACACAAGGGTTAATAATTTGAGAGAAAACAATGAGAACTAGTTATACATTTCCATAGCATACACATATCAAGTTAATGCAAACTTTAAAAAAAATACATGTCTTTTCTTCCTTAAAAACAAAGCTGCCCATAACATATCACTACTAATTACGTTGCTTCCCTTCCTTATTTGTTTTTTTCATTGTTTTTGTTTTTTTAATAGGTAAAGCAACGCCATTTTTTTCCAAATACATCGAAACTGGGCAGCTATGTATCAATCACAAAATAAACATAAAGATCATAGATTAGACATGTCTAAATAATGTAATATCATAGCATTAACTCATGAAATAATTTCGGCAATGTACCATATCCAAAAATATCTCAACCTAGGTTCAAATGTTGAAGGTTTTGAAAAAAATAGGGATGGTTAAAAACTAGTTTTAAAAACAAAGAAAAAGTCAAAGGCTCAAAAAGGGTAAACAATGGACATACATAAAATGGTGGATACTAAAACAAAATGGGAATGCAAAAGGGATAACAAACAATGCCTTTTGTCGTATCAGTGTCTTAATTAAACAATGTGGTCTTTGAAATGTACTCCACAACAATTCCCACCAGGGGCCTACTATGAACGATAATTCACACATTAAGAAGATAAAGTGTTATTTCTCAAATTTCTCACATGGGTTTATATGTGAATCTAACTATAAATCCCTTTTTGCTCTATTACTATGGCCTGTTTAATCCTGAAGTTAAGATGCATAGAAGTCAAAGTTTTACACAAATGGATATATTAGAACGGTCGAACTCTAAAACTCCTGAAGTTCCAAGCTATTTAATGTTTAAAGACAAACCCACAACAAAGCTTTGCAAAATTCAGTGGAGAAATTAAATACAGAACACGCAAAATGCAACTAAAATTAAACATGAGCACTCAAAATGTAATAGTATATGCAAACATGATTACAATATGATCACGCAGATATGAAATGTAGTACTGAAAATACATACAGAAAAGATAAAACAAGCATGCAAA
>CAODLS010205736.1:0-10067 GCA_948243855.1 Flueggea neowawraea | reverse complement strand
CACTTTGGCTATTTTGGATTTGAGAAATTAAATATGTTATTTAATTTCTTCATCTAATCAATTTCGGTAATTGTCTGTTGTATGCTCTGTATGCAAAAGGATTGCAAAGTGGATTTTTGAAACAATCTATTTATATATACGGGTGTATATATATACAATATTATTTGGATATATACATGCATGTGGTAGTTTTCAAAAATGTTTTCAAAACCCTTTTGAGGAGCCTGTGCCACTCTTTTGTGTTATCCACTCACTAGAGAATCTTACCCTTTTATTTTTCTTGTCTTTGTTCTACTTCACTTTACAGGTAGTTGATAGCGAGAGTTTGGTTCTTCCGCGCTCAGTGAGTTCCCTATTGTTCGGGCCGAATTGTGTTATGTTAGTTGATCCACACTGGGTAGTGGGTTATGGACTTGCATTTGCTAAAAAAATGTTTAACGGTTTTACTTAAACTATATTTAGTATTTTGTTTTTACAATTATATTGTAATTATATATTCGGAACTATTATTTTTGAAAAACGTATATTTGCTAAATTGTTTAATACGGTAAATAAGCCGATTAATAATATGAATTTTGGTGGTTTCTGTTCTCCGAGGCTTGTGTGAGATGGGTCGGGCTTCCATAGACAGTTCGCCTCGTACGCCGGTCGCGGTCCCGAAAATGGGTTGTGACAATTTCACTGTCATCGTCAAATTTCTTGTAATATTGTCATCAATCAATATAGTCATTGTGTTTTTGTAAATTGTCTCAAAGAATCAAAAGAATCCTTATAACGAGTTTAGTCCTTTGATCATTTTGTTTGATAGAAGTTAAATTGCTTGAGTCATTGTTCACTTTAGTTTAGGAACACATAAATTTTTTGGCACGCTACCCTAACTCCTAAGGGCTGCATTGTTCTCCTAAATCATAAAAACTAGGAAACAAGAACATACTGGGAACAAGAGAGTTCTCATTTTAGCTCCTACAGGCCGATGACATAATCTCTCTCTAGAATATTTGTTACTTTTTATGTTCACTCTAATTGTCATAGTTCTTTAAGGTTTGACCTAATTCTCCTATTTATAGAGATAGAGTTCGAGTTTTATGCCATCATGTAATTGATAATAATCCAAATATGTTTTTTGTTTACCTGGAGAGACGATGTATAATTGCTGACGGATTTTCCTAGCTTGTTGACTCAAGACATCCTCAATAAAATATATATTAGGTATATCAAATATAACATAACGTAGTATCAACCTCGTAAATGCAGTAGAATAATCACATGTACAGGAAACAATATGTATGCTAGTGTTGTAAGCACCCTATAGCTAATACACTTGTGACGTTACGGATGCTCCAACAAAAAACAGATGCATCTACAATCTAGATGCAGTTCTTGTTGTCGCTCCTACAAGCTGACGACATAATCTCTATCTGTTAGTTTTGTATGTCCACTCTAATTGTCTTAGTTCTTTAAGATTTGACCTAATTCTCTTATTTATAAAGGTAGACTAGGTGGCCAACAAAGTGGTAGACTAGGTATGTGGACTCATAAACTGATTAGAACTCCATCGATCTTACTGGGAAATCACCTAGGATATGACCTTTTTTAAAACTATTACATCCATATGAACCTCATTTTTAAATCATAGATTTTTATTTTGCATGTTTCTAAAATTATTCCTAATTTGTAAAATTTTACGCGTACGGTCCTCCAATCCAAGTAAAGCGCACACATGTTGTGACTTTGTCCCAAACATGTAAGACCCATATTTTATTCTATTTTTATCCTGTTTTATTATATATTCCATTGTTTTTTTTTTTGTTAAGGCTACTTATTATGCTATGTTTCTTATTGGTTTTGTTTTAAATTTTGTTTGTCTTTTCTTTGTCAACTTAGAGACTGTAAAATATGAAACCAAATGAAAGTTGAAACAAATGAAAATAAAAAAAATTGAAAAAAAAAATTGTAATCTAAAAAACAAATTAAAAAACGAAACAAAAGCAGATGCAAATCGGTTCATATCTTAAAACAAATTGAAAACTTAATAAAAGATGAATAAAAACAAAACAAAAACCAGTCCATATGAAACCATATGAGATGGGATTAAATTTTAATACTTATAAAAGTAAGGATGTGGGAAAAACTTTTTGGACACTTTTATCTCTCTTTTCAATTATAAATTGCTATAATTATTAGATGACATGGTATTGTAATCTTTATTATCAACTACAAGAAAGAATAATTAATTAAAGAAAATCTTTTTATTTTTCGTTATCATCAATTTGGATATAATTTCACTTCTATTTACTGCTATACTTACGAATGGATTTAAAATTGTTCAAATAACTATTTATCTCTATTTGTATTTAACAATATTTGGCACCCAAAGTATTTATATCTAGTAGCTGAATATTGGTGTAACCATCCTCAATCAGTTTCATTTTTTTATATTGGTATAACTCTATAACATATTTTATATCTCGGTATATATATACAACCTATTGCACATACATTTCCTACATTATCAGAAGGTATGTTTTAATTTTTAATATGAACAATTACAATTTTTACCTTTTTGTTTCATTTTAAAATTCAATGTCAATATTTAGTAAATTTAGGATTTACATTTCAGTGTTGTAAAATGTAGGTTTCAAAATGTCAGAAACCATTATTGGAAACACACTGTTCTCATAATTTAAGCGTATTGAAGAACTTTAAATCTCAAAGAAAGAATGGTGCATATACGTTTTTGTTATTTGAGTTGGGATGATAGAACATTATTCCAATAACAATGGCAATGAAAACGTCTAAAAATAATCTTGGTGGATAATGAGGTTAGTATTATTTACATTGATTAATTTTAAATTTTCAAGACTAATTTAATTTCCTAACGTCATGTTTTTTATGTTTTAAAAATATTCGTAAAAACAACATCCACATGTAACGTACGTGTTCACAAAGCTAGTCCAAAAAAAAACCAAAACCATAAAAAGGTTATTGAAAATAGAATAAAAACATAACTAATTCTAAAAACAAGAACTAAAATTAAAATAAAATAGAATAGAATAAAAACAAAAACTAAATCTTATTTTTATAATTTCAAAAAACATGTTTGTGTGCTTGTAATTTCCGGAAAATATCTTCTAATTAAGAAATTGCGGTAGCCCACTAGTAAGAAATTTTTTGTTGTTACAATCACTATGTAATTAGCCCAATCTTAATTTAATAAGAACGCATATTACTAATCGGATTAGGTCTATTATATTAGATACACCATCACCCATCATGAGTAGGCCTATTTTTTTTTTTATATATGTGATACACCTAAAAAAAGTTAGCAATATTTATTCTGCATGTACAAGTTATGCTTATGATAGATATACTTTACAATTTTTCATCCGTGCGCGCGTGACTTTTCATATTATAGACATGTATGTATTCCCTACGGACATGTTATGTTATTTACATGTTGTTTATGTGTTGTTTTTTATTTATATATTATTTGAATGTTGTTATAAATTTTTGATATCTTATTTATATGTTATTTATATGTTGAAAATAATATATAAACAAATCTGAATGTTTAGATGGTGTTGATTTATTATTGATACCTTATTTATATGTTATTTTCAACATATAAACAACATATAAACATCATATAAACAAGATATATGTTGTTGATTTGTTATTTATATGTTGAAAATAATATATAAATAAATCTATAATTTATATGTTGTTGATTTATTTTTTATATATTGTTTATATGTTATTGATATTTTGTTTATATGTTGTTTTCAACATATAAACAACATATAAACAAGTTTTAAACAATTCCAAACTTGGACCATGCAAAAAAACATATAAACAAGATATCAACAATATATAAACAACATTCAAGTTTTAAAACAATAAACAACATATAAAAAAGTCCTGAGTAGATTTTAAACAATTCCAAACTAGAGCCGTGAAAAGGTAATTTATAAAATTGGTACTGTAAGCGCTCAATTTTGAAATTTCTGCCAAAATATTGAAAGTGGACCGTGTGAATCCATAAATTACAGAGTTAGGCCACATGTATCTGAAAATGGCTCATTTTTATAACATCAACAAATTTCGCTGACCAGATTTTTCATTTGGATTTGTCATTTGCCAAAGCATTTTCTTTCTCTGCAAATTGGTGAACCTTTTGGTAGTTAATTGATTATTTTTGCATAATTAGAACAAGGGAAAATAATTTTCAAGTCCCTGAGATATACCATAATTAGTAGGTAAATCCTTGTGTTTTTAGGATGTTGCATACGCGTCCCTGAAACTTGATTTTAATTGATTGAGTAAACGAAATTGTGAAATGACTTAATTGCCCTTCCTTATATTGAAAACCCACAGTCAATCTCATTTACACTCTCTCTCAATCGAATTATTTCTCTCTCTCTCTCTCCTACTTCTTTCTTCCACTTCTTTCTCTCCCCAATCAAAACAACAAGCCCTAATTTCACTCTTCCATTCAATCCAACACACACAAGTCTAGTAGCTTCTGTTTCAAAAATGTAACTTCACGATGTACATATCAAAATCACAACATACGTTGATCATCCTAGAAACCCAGCTCACGTATGTTACACATATTTCTCACGTATGTGAGTTCTGCTTACCTTACGTACGTCATATTGCCACAACGTATGCTGTGTAAGAATTCTAGTTAACGTACGTTTCACAAATGTCCAACGTACGTCGACATACTCCAGACAGCATTGCTCAACTTCTTTTGATTCTAAATGCGTGTCGGATCATTCCCAATGTCCAACGACACCCAACCTTACAAAAATAACCTCTTTCAACTATCCAAACATCATCTCAACATTTGAGAATCAAATCATAACTGAGATCATTTGAAATCGAATGACGTTCCACTAAAAAACTTGTCTGACTTGATCAAAACGCTATAGAGAATTTATCGGAACGGGAGGGATATTACAAAAACCCACCAACTGGGGGTTCCCAAAGAGATGGATGCTCCAAATTAAGAAGGATACTTGTGAAAATACTAAGTGCATTGCACCTTATTATAGGTCGTTGATATCTCCTGTTATACAAGAGATGGGGGAGTAAGTAAACACATCAGATATGGGCAGTAGTTGTCGCAACTACCATCTATCCAAAAACAAAATAAATACAGCAAGCCATACGATCTCTATAGTCCAAATGAGAACTTAAAAAAAATTCAGTATGCCTTATTGCCACTTTGGCTATTCTCTTTCAACAGAGCTAAAAGAGGTCATCTGTTGTTGCAAGCCTTCGGGCTGCAAAAATCAAGAACATCAGGTTAAATTTTCCGAAAACAATATTGTTGAATATTATTAAAATATAATTATAATTTCAGGGTACGTCGTGCCTTCTGGGCTGGCTGCGAACGACAAGTCGTTCGACTTGTCTAGGAATGTTTTCTTTGGTAGCAAAACGACGTCGTTTTGATGGGTTAATTTTAAAACCCATCAGCCGATCCTCTTCTTCCCTTCTTTCTTCATATTTTCCTCTCAAAGCCGAAACCCTCTCTCTCTCCCGACTTTCTCTCACGATCTGACTCTCTCTCCCATCTCTCTCTCCTCCTCGTCGGTCGGACTTGTCATCCAAGGTAAATGTGTCTTTCTCTCTCCTACTTTGTTGTGTTTTTTCATGGGTATTTGTATGTGTTCGATCAAAGGTAATTATGGGTTTTTGAAGTAATTTTTGGGTGGATTTTTAATCGTTTTTGTTGGGTTTTGATGGGGAGAGATGGAAGAACATGAATCTAAGTTAGAAATGGAAGATTGAAGGATTTTTTATGGAAGGGTATTTCGGTCCGAATTGGTTTTGGATGTTTGGCTCGGGTTTTGGATGAACCAATGTTAGATTTGGACTCCTTAGGTGATTTTGAGTTTAATGGTATGGTTGAAAACATTGTGTAATGCTTGGTGTGTTTTTATAACGAAATGACTGAAAACAAAGTTTGCAAGATTCTAAGTATTTTGAGGACTGAACTTGATATTGTACATAATGGTAGATTTATAATTTTGAAGAACTTAGGGTTAAGTTGTAATTTTAGAAAATTGAGGGATTAAATTATAATTTTAAATTACTTAGAGGACTAATTTGAAAATTTTGAAAAGTTTAGGGACTAAGTCCTAATTTTTTTACGTCTTGGGGACTAAATGATAATTTTTCAAAGTTTGGGGACTGATTTGTTATTTTATACTGGGTGTAATAATTGGATATTCATGTTAAACTTTGAGCCGAAATAAATTTTCGGAGGTTATTGGAGTGTTTGGGTTGCATATGTATTTGCACACATTTCGGTACAACCATGGTACCATGTCTGATCTGTAAATGTATTGTCTATTCCAACTCTGCGTGGTTTCTAAATAGACCAATCATTCACTAGTGGACCGTGCTCTGGATTATTGCTCGGCGTCCAGGTGAGTGTGATAGCACTTTAGAGACGTAGGTTATGTCCTCTAAATTCCGTATATATATTTTTGTTGTGCTAAACTTGGCATAAAATTGGAATTTTTAAAGAATTGAAATTCCTAAAACTGGTGTGCGTGAAAACCTATGTTGTGGAAACTCGGTTTTCTCTAAAATAGTTTTTGGTTTCTGAAATAAATATTAAGTTCAATATTTATTGTGATCTCTGCAATGAATGTTTTGGCTTTTTGAAAATATATTTCGGAGCTAATATATTTTATTTAAAATAATTATTGTTTCTGAATACTAAATATTTTTGTAATAAATATTTTGTCTGAAAGTTTGTTATCATTTTTGAAAAAATGATGTGTTCATTCAATGTGGTACTTATTTGAATATTTTGAATAAATATTAAAATGTTTTGGTGAAACACCTTATTTTGGGACACCCAGCTATGTGATAGTGTAGCCTTGATACACCGAAGTTGTATCATTTGCATGTATGGTCATACTTGTGCTTTTAGTGGCATATACTCGCCTTTGTGACTATACCATGGTGCCTTTTGTGGCTAATCTCTTCCTGAGTGGCTAATACCGGGTTTAGTTAACTTGATGAACATGAACTTTGGTCTCAGTCTGAAAATGTTTTGAACAATCGTTTGAAAATGTTTTTGAATTACACTTTGAAAATATTTCGAAACTATCTCTGAAAAATATTTTGGTATTTGTTCTCTAAAAATATCTTGATATTTAACTCTGAAAATACTTCGGTATTCAAGTCTGAAAATAAATTTGAAATTTATCTTTGAAGTATTTTGAGAATTTATCTCTGAAAATATTTGAGTACTTTTCTCTGAAATATTTTTGAAAGTGAATGCGAATTTCAGAAAATATTTGAAAGGAAAATACTTAAGTTATTTTGGATTTTGGAAAAAAATTAATATTTTATTTAAGTTCCCTATTTAATAAATCTCAATAATCGTCTGTTGTCTGCTCTGTATGCAAAAAGTATTGCAAAGTGAATTTTTGAGCTAAGTTATATATATATACGAGTGTATATATTTATACGATACTATTTGGATATATGCGTGCATGTGGTAGTTTTCAAAAATGTTTTCAGAACCCTTTTGAGGAGCATGTGCCACTCTTTTGTATTATCCGCTCACTAGGGAATCTTACCCCTTTTATTTTTCTTGTCTTTGCTCTACTTCACTTTTTAGTATTTGATAGCGATCATTTGGTTCTTCCGTGCTCAGTTAGTACCCTATTTTTTGGGCCAAATTTTGTTATGTTAGTTGCTTCACATCGGGTAGTGGGTTATGGCACATGTATTTGTTAAATAATGTTTAACGTATTTTATTTGATCTATATTTTGGTATTTTGATATCATAATTATATTTTAATAATATTCAGAAATATTGTTTTCGAAAAATTTAACCTGTTTTAATATGGTAAATAAGTCGATAATAATATGAATCTGGGTAGTTTTTGTTCTCCGAGTCTTGTGCGAGATGGGTCGGGCTTCCATAGAAGATTCGCCTCGTACGCCGGTCGCAACCCGACTTTGGTTCATGACATTTTCTCTTCACTTATGTGCTCGTAAAATGGCTAGAGGTCAACTTTACATTTTGATGTTCTTGATTTTTGCAGCCTGAAGGCCTGCAACAACAGATGACCTCTTTTAGCTCTGTTGAAAGAGAATAGCCAAAGTGGCAATAAGGCATACTGATTTTTTTTTAAGTTCTCATTTGGCCTATAGAGATCGTATGGCTTGCTATATTTATTTTGTTTTTAGATAGATGGTAGTTGCGACAACTACTGCCCATCTCTGATGTGTTTACTTACTCCTCCATCTCTTGTATAACAGGAGATATCAATGATCTATAATAAGGTGCAATGCGCTTAGTCTTTTCACAAGAATCCTTCTTAATTTGGAGCAGCCACCTCTTTGGGAAGCCCCAGTTGGTGGGTTTCTGTAATATCCCTCCCATTCCGATAAATTCTCTATAGCATTCCGATCAAGTCAGACAAGTTCTTTAGTGGAACATCATTCGATTTCGAATTATCTCAGTTATGATTTGATTCTCAAATGTTGAGATGATGTTTGGATAGTTGAAAAAGGTTATTTTTGTAAGGTTGAGTGTCGTTGGACATCGGGAATGATCCGACAAGAGTTCAGAATCAAAAGAAGTTGAGCAATGTTGTCTAGAGCATGTCGACGTACGTTGGACATTTGTGAAACGTACGTTAACTGGAATTCTTGCACAACGTACGTTGTGGCAAGATGACGTGCGTAAGGTAAGCAGAACTCACATACATGAGAAATAGGCGTAAAGTACGTGAGCTGGGTTTCTAGGATGATAAACGTACGTTGTGATTTTGAGACATACGTCGTGAAGTTACATTTTCGAAACAGAAGCTACTGTACGCATTTTTTACCACAACAACGTACGTTGTACACTTTATAACATACATTGTGACACCAAGACGTACGTTGCATGTCAGAATAACGTACGTTACCTTTGAAAATACTGAAACGGTGCGTTTCAACCCGTGGTCGTTTTAAAAACCCCACAACCCGACTTTTTCTTCCGAAACTCTTATTTTGGACTCTCTATCACTTTGGGATCGATTCTCTTTGCCTCTAATTTGTTCCCTAACATTCCTACACGTCTCTGGAGGTAAGTTCTCAGTTCTAATCACCTCTTTTCATCCATTTCATACATTTAATTTCTGAAATCCATTTATGCCAAAATTGAAATGGGTTTCAGATTTTACATTATTCTGTTGAAATGGATGTTGCAGGTTGTTAGATTATGATTGTTGGAGGTTATATTGACATAAATCTAGCTTGAAATCTGAAGAATCGATGAGTTATTGACTGAGCTAGGGTTTGATTCGGGTTCGTGAAGATTCATGATGATTTAGGGTTACTTTTGAGAAACCAAACATAGATTAATGTTCCTGAGGTTAAGGTGAACCCATAGGTATATTTGGTTTCGATTTTATCAGCCGAATCGAAAGTTGGTATTTTTGAGAATAAAGTTTTGAGACTGATAGTTTTGTAATATTAGAAAGCTGATATCTAGAATTGTAATTTTAGAAACTGGAGAGTTAGATTTGTAATTTTAGGAAATTTGGAATATATTTGTAATTTTGAAAATTTAAGTGTAAATTTTTAATTTTACATAGATTTGGATTTTTGAATCATAAGTGCTAGATCTTCGATCGAAATAAGATTTTTTGACGCCAATGG
The DNA here is from genome assembly GCA_948243855.1 of Flueggea neowawraea. Lineage (NCBI taxonomy): Eukaryota > Viridiplantae > Streptophyta > Magnoliopsida > Malpighiales > Phyllanthaceae > Flueggea > Flueggea neowawraea. The sequence continues at coordinate 383 of CAODLS010205736.1, read as the reverse complement.
CGTCTGAGTCTGCATTTGCATTTCATGCATATTGTGTTATGCCACAATCACCGTGTTTGATTCGTTGTAAATATTTGTTTCAGCTCAGTACAGTTTCTGAGGTGACCAACCGTCGACCGGTGGTCAGTGATTCAGAGTTTGGAAGCTCGGCATCCAGGTGAGTGGATGACAGCTTCAGACACATAGGCTGTGTCTCTTCCAAATATATGTTTTTGTTGTGCTATCACCATAGCATGTAAACCGGAATAATTAAAGGATTGGAAATCTTAAAATCCGGTCAGTGTGAGGAATTAATTGTTATTGAATTGCTTTTGGAAAGCTATTGGATTTTGAAAAAGAGTAGTGATACTCTCTCTTTGAAAGGTTTTGTGCTTCGGCAAAAG
>CAODLS010205629.1:0-19041 GCA_948243855.1 Flueggea neowawraea | reverse complement strand
GTATGTCTTCCCCTAGTTTGTAACCACACAATGGCCTTTGCACATGGGCCTTAAGGGACCATTTCAATTGGGCTAGCCAATTGGTCTCGATCCATCGTCCCAGTTCACACCTTGACCAACCGAGTTCGATCCACCCGTTATGGGCGGACCGCTTTTTTCAACATCTCCCACTCACACATGACGGAATGGATTCTGTCATAGTGTATGCAACAACAAAACAATCTGCTGGAACGTATGATTTTGTTGCATTAACTTCTGTCGTAACTGTATTGAAGTTTGCCTTCAATCTTTATTCTAACAATAACGTCATTTGTTAGACTATGTTTTGAGTGGGAGGCTACTTTAGTACTAAAAGTGGTTTCTTAGATAAAGTAAATGACTTAACTATTAAAAGTTCTAGTTTTCATTCATTGTCACTTCACGTAATCACGGGAGATTATGTGAAGTTAATGCACGTAACACAACCACTTTGACAAAATCGATTTCATTGATTAGTTCAAGTGGGGGTATCAGACAATTGTGTAAGTCCAAGTTGTCTAATTGCGAGCATTGCAAAGAGGAGAAAATTAGAGAGGAAACCATTTCAAAAGGCACTTTGAGCTGAATTTTGTTGATATTAATCCACTTTTGATGTTTGACGTCAAAAAGAAAAAGAGGGCAAGGCTAAGGCCTACTACTTCATCACTCATGTATATATAACTATGAAAGATTTGGTCATATTTACTTGATTTCTTATAAGTAAGACTAACCAAGTTAGTTCTTACTCCTTGCAAGTCAAGATGGGAATCAAATAAAGCTTTGTGGATTGACTAAGGTAGTGAACATCTACTAGATGGAATCAAAGTTTTTTTTGTGATGAAAGAGAATGCAACATAAGGTGTTCATTAATATGGTGTGAATTATGATGGAAAATGCCACAATGTTCAAAATCCACCCTCTAAGTCCATTACTTATATGTCTCATGGTTTATGGATTGGTCAAACCTAACCCACTTAAAACCAAGAGATGTATTGTCAATATCCATGATACCTTAGTCTAAGAGACCAAGATGCTAAAGGCGTTAGACACCTTGCTATGTCAAAATGACACATTCATCATGGAATAATGAGAAATTGACATAATAATGAGTTATATGAAGTCACCTTCTTAGTGAATAGATTTCTTAACTGGATAAAGTGGAAAATATTTCACTTTATTTGAGAATCAGGAACTTAGTCCATCAGGATCACTTCATCCGAGTGGGAGAATTCTTGAGGAGGATGAGGATAGATGAAGCGGAAGTTGAGTAATGGAGATTGCGACCAACTTGATTAGTATTTTCAAGAGTAAGTAATTATTTCTAGAATTAAAATATTGACTAGTTTTTCTTTATATTTTATGATTCAAACCTTCAATGTCTCTCACCGTAACTAATGTAAGATTGGAACTTGTATCTTTTGACTTTGTTTAGGGTTAGTGTGTTAATTATTTTAAAAAACAAAAACTACTAAACTTATTGGTTGTGTTAATTGAAGGTTAAATTTCACTTTGATGGTGTGAATGCTTAAACCGACTCAAATCAACATAACTATTGTGGTGTAATCATGGAAATTATGTAACAATATCTCCCATATAATCACATATAATCTATCAATAAATAAAATAGAGGACAAAAGCTCATAAAGAAAGTAAAAGCTGCCAGAGAATACAAAAACTTGACTAAACATAAGGCTGCCACCAGTTTCATGTGAAGTATAGCTTGATCTCCACAAACGGCTTTGTTATTGGAATTGCTAGTGGATATGTGAAGGAAAGCCAAGAACAAGAACATAGAACTAAATTATTTATAAATTTGATATTTCTTTAAGAGTGTTAATTAATTAATTCGCTATAATGAAAATATGTAATATATTAACTCAATTTATTTATTTGTTAACTTTAACATTTTTAAAAAAATTGCTATTTTCCATAAGTAAGATATAACACCTCCCTATATCTAGACACAAAAAAGAACTTGTCAGATTCACAACCATTGAACTACTTAACAATGTTTTCCAAGTCCTCTGAAACCTACTATGTTCATTTGTAATCCCTAAAAATAACCTATTGTATTAACAACCCTTGAACTACTTAAGAATGCGTTTCAAGTCCTTTGGAATCTAATATTTGCCTATACAACCCCTAAACAATACCTTTTTACTCATGATCTTGTCTTAACAAAGATTAATAATTAACTTGTGCTTAGGGTGTAAATAAATGACTAGTTTGGTGTTTGCTTCAATAAGAGTTCGGAAAGTTGAGCTCAAATTAAACTCTAACAAGCTTATAACGAACTAAGTTTGAACTTTTAAATTTTAAAAGAGTTCATTTATAATGTGATATAAATTTCAAGTCTTCATTATTGAGCCAGGTCTGTGCACTCAAAAATTTAGTTTAGTTCGATTCAATCGAACCCTTATCTATACTGAAATGGACCTGGCCAAACATATCACTAAAGTGTAATGATTTTTAAAGTGTTTGATAGGTGTGGAAATGGATGACAGAGAAATCTGGAGAGATTTGGTATTTTGGCAGTTTTTTGGGCTTAAGAAATGGTTTTGAAAAGAGTGAAAATGTTTATATAGGCTAGAGTAAAGGTGACAAAATTTAAGTCATTTTATGCACATAAGATTTGCTTCTCCCCTATACGAGAATTGAGTCTAATGTTTTTTTTTTGAAGTGAGTATAATGTTAAACCTAGCTATAAATGAGATTAAGATTGGTCTGCGATTTGTAAGAATTTCTCCTCTTATGGATGCTCGCATCTCTAGCCGATGGATTGGAGTTTCTAACCAAATAGATTTAGTTCTGTAACCATGTTATCACATGCACCTACCCAACAAAACACTGTTCTAAGGTAAGGTTTCACCTAAACTTGCATATCTTGCCTTGCCATCAACCAGACCACTATTTGCTACAGTCCATTTAGGACAATCATTATAAGTGTAATCAAGCTCGAAAAGAATAACTGAGTTTGGACTATAAATGAAAACTCCTAAAAAACAGGAACAAGTTTGTAATTCCTAAATTCATTTACAAAGTATGTCAGGAGATTCTTCACTTCTCTTCTTGGCATGTATGCTAAGCTCTTAATGTGTGGTTTCTCCACTCTACTTGATGCCCTATGTGCCTAATATAATATTAATAATTACATTTTTAGGCTCAAAAGATTGCATCTTCTACTCTTGTAACCTACAACCGTCTAAATCTATCGCCTTGACGATTTATCGCTGACTTGCCTCGTAAGGCTCTTATTCTATTGTTATCCATCTTGTTCAAACCCTCTCCATGGCCTTTCTCCACCAAAAGTCTATCTCATTTTGCATTGCACGCCTTAACTCCTCTTCTTTTTGTTTTCCATAAAGCCCACTGGTGGCGGATGATAGTTGGTGCTTGAAGAAAAAAGTGAAGAGCAATTGTAGTGTTTAACAAGGGGTACAAGATACTAAAGAAATACTTTGAGGGTTACAAATGTAATTTTGAGATTCATGGGGCTGTCCACATTGTTTATTAGTTTATGAGGTCATTGAAGTAATAAGAGGAGAGGAAGAAAAGCAGAGTGTGAGGATCAATGTTTGATACCTTACAGCTATGCAGTATCAAACTGCCATGATTCAAGTGAAGAAAGAAATGGCACTGTGCAAAAAGAATTAAGCTATAGAAAAAGAAGGAGCTCATGTAGACCACATCCATTCCTCACATTTCACTCAAAATTAAAAAGGAAAGAAAAGACAACCTGTTGAAGAGCAAGCCCATAACTTTTGCAATTTTATTACAAAAGTCTAATCTTTAAAATACACAGACCCAAATTGATTGTATGAAGCTAAGAATCCTTCGTTTACTAAGAATTTGAAAGAAAGTAATGAAGTAGTAATTGCGACATAAATCATTATATAAGTGGCAAGAGGGAGATGTCTGTTTCACCTACAAAATATTGAGTGATATTCTTTTGTCAACAAGGCAATCACCACTTCTGAGAATGATATGAAAGCCTATCTTGATTGAAATCCAAAATGTTTTAAAGGGTCATGATTTTTGATGTTACAAACAAACTTCTCATTTGACAACAATAGTTTATTATATATTTTGAATAACATATAACATGTTTTGTATAATTAATTTTATTAAAAGTCGTATTATCTTTTTATTTTTTTATTATTTATTCATTACCGATCATTATAAAATCTACCAAATATACTATATCTCTTACCCGTCCAAACAAACCCAATATTATTACTAGTTTCATCTATATATGTGTCTAAACCCTTAAAAGTCCCCCAAAATGATGTTTTATCAGCAAAAACTAACAAAAAGGCAAGGAATTTTATAGACTATTTAGTATTGAAAAATAAAATGTCTTTCATGCATAAAGGGTCACCTCCTAGAAAGATTGGTTGCTACCCAGTTTCATGTAAGACATTTGGAAAAGATTAAAAAAAAAATGTCCCATGAAAAGAAAGCACTCTAAAACATACGTTAAAAATAAGATTGATAAGCATAATATTTTTCTTTACTTTTTCCTTTCTCTCTTGTCTTTTTTATATCTTGTTTTTCCAACCCTAGCTAAGCTAATTACCACCTCAAAAAATCCGACAAACCCTTAGCTTTGCTTTCCAACAATTAATCAACAAGTTTTGTTAGATATATGGACTTTTAAATTGTAAAATGCTGTCGGATTAGGCACCATAGAGTGGATAATTATAAGGGATTTTGTACGAAAAGAGGAACTATTTGTAAGAATATAGTTTTGACTTTTAGTTTGCATATATATATATATCCAAAAAAATCAGAAAATACTACAGAAAAAAAGTTACCAAAATTTTCCACTTCAAATATATCAAAAAAAAAATACTATATAAAAATAAAATTGTATGTATTTTATAAGCAAAAAAATACCATATTTTTGCAAATATTTTAAACTTTTTCGCACACGATATAATATCCTCTAATTATAAATAGTGTTTGCGGAAGGAGGATGTAATTAGTATTAATATTCATACGTCTTGTGACTATACAGTCTGATCGTTATACATATATGATAATGGATATTCTTTTGAGATAACAAAATCACATATATACATTTATAATTAGATTAATATGGAGATATTTCTTTTTTAAGGTAAAAATTTCATATAATCCTTCAAATATTCTAATTAAGGAATTTTGGTTCAAGTACGAATCTTAATTAGATTCTCATTGATGATAATGAAAGCATTTCCTTTTGTCATACTTGATAATCTAGTGAAAGGACTAATGGCTTGCTTGGTTAGAATATATAGGTGGGGCAAGTGCAACTTTATGAGAAGTTCAGAACTTCTTTTATTTAGTTAAATAAAGAAAGTCAAAACTTCACAGGAAGTCAATTGCTTGACTTTTCCTTGATTTGGTGAAGTAACTTCCTAAGGGTAAATCAAGAAGTGCAACTTCCTTGGTAATCAACAATATATATTTACGAATATATCATCAAAATATTATTTAATTACAAATTTCTATTTGTTTCTAAAATTTATAAATTATTTCATAAATAATTTTTTGATTATTTTATATAGATCAATTTTATAGAAGTTACACAAAATATTTTATATTTTTAAGATTTTCAAAATGTATTATATATAAAATATTTTTATTTGATTTTTTGTCAAAGTTCTTAAAAAATAGCCTTTATTATAAAATTGTATGAACTATTAACTATAGTTTTATTTCTCATGGAAGATATATTTTAGATAATAAAAATAAATACTTTTTCTTTAGTTTTTCTCATATTATTAATTTAAATTATTTATTATTATTATTTTCATAGAGTTTGATAATGAAAGTATTATAGATATTTGTAGCAAATTTTTTGAGAAGTGTGATTGCCAACCAAACATAGAATATCAAAATTCAGAATTTTTTTTCAACCAAATACAATTGATATACACTTCTCAAGAAGTAATTTTACAAGCAATAACTTTCCAGAAAATTAGTTTTCGAAAAGTTGAATTAACCAAGCAAATAAATTTCTCGTTCTATTCCTTAGCTTGTGAACAATATGCATGTGTGATCGCAGACATTATTGGGACAGTGATCTTTGCTACCATAATTACTTGATAAGGCAACAATAAAAAAATTATGGCTATGTTTAGTCTGTTTTCTGTTTTTTTTTTTGTTGAAAATTGAAACGATTTATAAAATATGTTATTTAATCAAAAAAAATTGAACAATTTTTTTTTATTTTTCTATCTCTGTTTTCTAATTTTTAAAAAAATAATGAAAATTTTTCTCAACTAAATAACCCCTACAGTTTTCCGATCAATACTTACATGTAGTAGTTTTCAACGAGAATTGAATACTTAACATCTGAAATGTTGAAAAAAGCTCTAAAACTATTAGACTACAAATATGTCTATAATCTATGGTTCCTTAAGTGTGAGAGAAAACTGGATTTTTTTCCTAATAATAATTTTTATCACGAATATTTGTAGTACAAAAAACTTGTGTTACTCGAACTAAATTATTACTTTTGTTTTTTTGATAAATCAAATTTTTATTATTCACCAAGCCACCGAAGTATTGACCTAGCAACAGGGAGAAAACTCTAATTCATAACAGGTTATCGTCACTTAAGATTACGACATCAAAAAATGGAGAAAACCCTACGAAGAAAGAGTACAAGAAAGTTATGTGTTATACCATGTCAAAATAGCCTGTCAACGTCTATATACATAGGAAAACTACAGTCCAAACATTTAATCCAAAACACAACCAATTTCAAAAGTTCGGCCTAAGTGCTGTGGCTTAGAGAGAGGCAAAAATGAATTTGGATGAAAATTGGAATTAAGGTTTCATGTTTTAAAAGATGTTATAAATAGGATGACTTATTTCTTCGTTTCACATATTGGCTTTCGATTGATTGAATCACACTAGACACAACTTTAGTTTTGCTCTAAGAGAGAGGGAGAAAGTGGCTTTGACGAGAGGTAGGGTTTGAAGCTCTATTTTTTTGGTACTTATATATGGCCGAGTCGTGGCAAAACCCAAACTGGTGATTTTGTTAATAATTTTCTGAACCAAAATGCCCTCGATAGGGCTAAAACAATGTTGGGCTTGTGCTGGCTTAAAGCCTTTAGATACTAAAATTATGAGTCTGATGTCTGCAGCCAAGCCCAAATGTTGTCACTTAACATATTTGTGAATAAATCTTATTTACACAAAGTTCTTTTAAAGTTTCAGCCAAAAAAGACATTTAAAATATTTTTTTATATTGAGTTTCAATGCTTAAATATTTAACAATTATAAGACTATTATTTTCAATTTTCTCTCACAAAGTATTAATCAAGTCCTCTGGAAGGCCATTTTTTCTGCTAAACTCCATTGCAGACATCTACTCTTATATGATTCTGCCAAGTCGTCAATTTGTATTCTTTGTCCCTCTTTCTGCATACCTTGTACCATCTTCTGCATGTTGGCATAATTGGCAATCTCTGCATGTCTGTATACTTGGGTATGAGCAAGTTAGACTGTTAATATAGTCTTAGTTGTTTTCTGTGGTTAGTACTTGGGATCCGGGATGAGATTTTGATTTGAGATTTAAGTTTGATCTTAACTTTGATCTTCTCTGTCTGAAAATTCGGGGATGAATTTATTTTGAGAGGGGAAGTATGTAATACCCCGTCCGTTTTCGACCTATCTTCTGTAGCATTTCGACCAATCCTGATTTATTCCGTTCAATTTTTTATCCTATCTTTGGGTGTTTGAGATGTTGATTAAGTGTTTGAGGATATTTAATGATGTTATTTTGTAAGGCCAGAAGTTTTTAAGCCTTGAGAATTTTCTGACGCATGTCCGAAAGTGAAGAAACGAAGGAGAGTGGAAAAAGGGCGTCTTACGTATGTTAGAATGTTTCTAACGTATTTAAGGCATCCTTACGTATGTAAGCATAAAGCTAACGTACGTAAGGCTATGTTTGTGAAACCGTGCGTATTTTCAGTGATTAACGTACGTGAGCTGGGTTTTTGCATGATCAATGTACGTGAGACTTAAAGTGACGTACGTAAGGTTGGATTTGATGCCTCTGGATACGACTTTTGATTCTGATAGCGTATGTGAGATGCTTGGTGACTTACGTGAGTGTCCGCTAACGTATGTGAGCTTCAGAATGACGTACGTGAGCCTTGTTCAGACAGTTTAAAACCTCCAAACCCCAAACTTTTTGTCATTTTACTCTCTCTCTCTCCCTCAAATCTCTCTCAACTGTCCAAAACTCTTCCACATTGTCCATCATTCCTAATCATGTTTTAAGGTAAGATCGACATTCTTTCTTCATCTTTACTTCAGTTTTGTGCATTAATCCATGAAATCCATTTTGACCAAATTTGAAATGAGTTTGAATTTTTGGATGATTCTGAATATTTGAAGGACTAAATTTGATCTTTTGTATAGTGCGGACTAATTTGCAATTTATGAGCATTTGAGGGCTTATTTGAGAATTCTGACTACTTGGGGGACTATTTCGTGGTTTGAGAATACTTTAAGGATTGGATTATAAATCTTGAAAAGTTTGGGGACTAAAACATAATTTTATATAGGTTGGGGACCAAACTGTAATTTTACGTAGAGTCCAATTTTCGAGGTGAGAGCATTAGTTCCTCTATCGATATAGGATTTTCAGCATCTGCATATGCATTTAGTGCCACAGTACCGTTCCATATTTGATTATGTTATAAATTATCTGCTTTCAGTTTTGTTGTCTGCTCTCAGTCCTACCTGACATCTGAGTTGACTAGCTATCCATCGGTATTGCGCATTGGGATTGTTTTTTTCGGAGTCTAGGTGAGTGAGATGGAAGCTCTAGACACAAAGGTTGTGTCGTCTAAACTTATATATTTTTGTTGTGCTCTGACTTTGCCATGTAATCTGGACTAATTAAAGGTTTGGCAAAATATAAAATCTGATTTATGTGAAAACATTTGTGATAAGAAATTAAGTTATGAAAATATTATTTTCTTTGTATTAATGATCTGTATAGGTGTTTGATATTTTTGTTCATTATTGCAAATATACATATTTCTGTAAATGTCTTACTACTCTGCACACTTGTCTGCTTCTGAATATCTGTTTTTTTTCAAAAGTATTTATTTTAATAATATTTATTAGTGTACATGTATATCTGTATTTGGTAAGACGGGATATGCTCCGTAATTGTTTGCCAGTTTGCATGATTATCTGTTTTAAATATTTTGTTATGGAATTTTGTACTTTGAATATGTATGTTTTGCATATCTGAATATATATGTGCTCTGTTTGATTTTGCTCCTACGCCGCGGGGACAAACGTGGTCTTTGGTATACCACTGCTTTGTGAAGACCTGAGTTACCAGGGTATTCTGGTGATCGTGTGTTAGGCCAGACACACATGCTTATCTAGTGTCATAAACCATACCTCTGATATCTGCTTGATATTGCCTGGCATTATTAAGCCTACAGGTTGTTGTCTGTTACTGTCTGCTATTCTGAGCCTATGAGCTACCGTCTGTTATATATGCCTTAATGGCTATAATATATTGTCTGGTGGCAATAGCCACGTATATGCTTTAGTGACTAGCTGAACTGGGTTTAAGTGATATGTAATTATCTATATGTTGTCTGTAGTATGGTATCTATTTGGCTCTCTGTTTTAATCCCTCCCTGATATTTATATGATTGTTTATTGTTTGCCATTTGTACGATTCATTTTTAGAAAACGCATTTCTGAACTACTAACTAAATATACAAGTTCATGTTACTAGTATTTAAGTATATAAGTGCATGTCGTATTTTCTGAAAATGTTTTCAAACAGTTTTGTGAGGCCCAAGGCCGATCTGGAGTGTTATTTCCTCACTAGGGTTCTCACACCTTTCTTTTTCTGCCAGTTTCTTTTTATTCTATTTTTTCAGGTAATTCATTGATTTCTGTAACTCTATGATTTTCTGCATTCAATGAGGCATCTTTGTCAACAATGACTGCCCTATTGTTGGGGCTCATTTATCTGTTATGTTAGATGTTCCACACTGGGTAGTGGGATATGGTTTTGTATATAATAGTATATGGTCTTACTGATTTTAATTATAGTTATATTTTACTCTATTGTATTTAAGAAGGTTATTTCAAAAATCTTGTAATTGCTAAATTGTGTAATGTGATTAATAATCTAGTTAATAAAATGAAATTGGGTATAAATTCTGTTCTCCGATGCTTGCGCAAGATGGGTCAGGCATTCTTAGAAGGTTCACCTCGTGTGTCGGTCATGACCCAGAGACGGGTCATGACATACAGGTAATGCCTTCAGATCTTGAGTGCAAACACCACTGCTGTTAACTCTAAGTCGTGGGTCGGATAGTTCTGCTCGTGCCTCTTAAGTTGTCTCAATGCATAGGCAATTATTTTACCATGTTACATCAATACAGAACTTAGGCCAACTCTTGATGCATCGCAATACACCGCAAAACCTCTAGAATCAGACGGTAGAACCAACATCGGTGCACTCGTCAGACAATTCTTCAACTTTTGAAAGTTGTCTTCACACCTATCAGACCAAGCAAACTTAACTCCCTTTTGAGTTAACCGAGTCATAAGAGCATCAATCCTCGAGAAGTCTTGGATAAACCTCCTATAATACCTGGCTAAACCAAGAAAGCTCTGAATCTCTGTAGTTGTCTTAGGCCCCTCCCAATGGAGTACTACGTCTACCTTCTTTGGGTCCACCATAATGTCATCTCGCGACACCACGTGTCCGAAAAATGCCACTAGGTCAAGCCAGAATTCACACTTTGAGAACTTAGCATAAAACTGATGTTCTCGTAAAGTCTGCAACATTGACTTCAAGTGGTCCTCGTGCTCTTCCTACTCCTTGAGTATATTGAGATGTCATCAATGAAAAAAATGATGAATCGATCCAAATATAGTCTGAACACTCTATTCATCAAACCCATAAATGCTACTGGTGTGTTGGTCAAACCAAACGACATATTCACAATGACCATATCTAGTTCGAAACACTGTCTTAGGAATGTCCTCACCTCTAATCCTTAGGTGATGATATCTCGACCTTAAGTAGATCTTATAAAACCATTATGCACCCTACAACTGGTGAAACAGATCTTCTATCATCGAAAGTGGATATCAGTTATTCATTGTTACCATATTAAGCTGACGATAGTCGATAAACATATGAAGGCTCTCATCCTTCTTCTTTACAAATAACACCGGAGCGGCCCAAGGTGAAACGCTCAGTCGGACGAACCCTTTGTCTAACAACTAGGTTGTACCTCTATAAAAAAACTTAATCTCCATCTCAGGAAAAAGTTTCGGTAACTCCTTGGGAAACACGTCTTAAAACTTCTAAACTACTGGTACGTCTTCAACCTTCAACTCTGATCCTTCGAACTTAGGAAAAACAAAAGCCAAATATGCCTCACATCCACCACGAATCATCTTCTCTGCTCTAACAGCCGATACGTAACTCCGTACCACACCATGTCATTCACCTTAGTAATATAACTTAGTATGACCAAGCGGTCGAAAACATATTCTCTTGGCAAAGTAATCCAATGCAGCATGTCAATTAGAAAGCCAATCTATACCCAGAATGACATCAAAATCTCCCACATCTAATAAGATAAGGTCGGCTGCTAACTCATGCCCATCAATGGCAATCATGCAATCCTGAACCCCAAAATCAGTTAGCATCTTGCTACCCAGATGTGATGAAACCTCTAATAACTTATCCAACTGGCGCAAAACCAACCCAACGTGCTCAACAAAAGGTGGAGTGATGAATGAATGGGATGCACCAGTGTCAAATAATACATATGAAGGAGTACCAGATACAGAGAGCGTAACAGTAACTGCAGCATTCGAGGTTTGCATCTCTTGACAAGTGAGATGGTATACTCGGGCCTACCCTCCTATAGCAGCACTACTCTAAGCTACTTGACCATGACCACTGCTTTGTTCGCCCTGACTATGGCTCTTTGAACCTCTGTCGGCTTCTCTAACAGCATTGATACTAGCTGCACCTGAACCTCCTGCTGTAGATTGTCTAGCCTGAGCCTTAGTGTTCAACCTCAACGGACACTTGGCTATCTTATGCCTCGGCTGTCCACTCCCCAGAATTTTTCAAATTAGTTTAACTCCAATTTAACTGATAAAAATTGTTACCAATCACCCACATTACCTATAATCAACCTCCTGAACACAAATCTACGGTCAAATCCATCATAATAACTTGAACTCATCCAAAATCGATCAAAAACGAGATGATTCAAACCCATTTATGAACATCCTTAATCCTTATGATTTTAAGCTTAATCTAAGTGATTTTAGACTCCCAATGGCACGATTTAACAACCCCAAACAATCATTCCAACGGAAACATCACGCAATCAAGCCTATGAACGTTTTTACCCCAAGCCCTAACATGAACAATCTTGTATAAAAGGGAAAGAAAGAGGTGTAGAAGTGTAATCTTACCTCAATAGACGTCTAGGGATAATGGAGAACAACCAGAGATGATCTCAAGGCGGAATGAGAGTGATTTGAGTGAGAAATGAGAGAGTGGGCCAAAAGAGTTGGGCGGGGGTATATATAGACCCCTGCACCACACGACATCGAATCTGCAGAATTTGTAGTGCTCACTGGAGTGACTGAAAAGCTTACTCGAATGATCCACACTTCTCTTCACTCGAGTAACTCTGAATGACTTAATCGAGTGATCCATGGCTCATCTCACTCAAGTAACACCCTAACGCTTACTTGAGTGATCCCTCTAAAAATCATAAATAGCCCACTCAACACCTCAACATCCAAGATCAAAGCAGGACTAAACGGAAAGCTACAGAGAGCCCTATCATAATTAGACGGGGTATTACAGTTTTTGTTATAGATATTCAAGAAATTTTGTTGTGATTAAAATTCTGGGTTTTTATTGAAATTGATGGATATTGTTTTTGTTATGGATATTTAGGAAATTTTGTTGTGATTAGAGTTCTGAGTTTTTTTGAAATTGTGATTCTTGGTTTTGATTCTTGTGGTGTTAGGTCTTTCAGGGGAGGAGAGGGGTTGGGAGAGAGAGAATTGAGCTTTGAATCAGAAAGAGAAACAATGCTTGAGTGGTTTGTTGAAGCAAATTGATCTTAAAATAGATGGTAAATTTGTCTTTTCGCATTTTTTGTTAAAAAAACAGACGAAGTTAAGATCGAGGGATCGAAACGGCTAATTTCAAAAACTAAGGAACCACACGAGAGATATGGCCAAACCTCAGAGACCGCGATGGATTTTACCCTTTTTTTAATTTTATTTTGTTTAAATTTTAAGTTTATTTTAAGTTTTAAAGGTTTATTAAGAATAAAATCTAAAATAAAAAGAAAACTTAAAATGGAAAATTGAAAAAAGAAATATAATTAATTAGTAAAGAATGTGGAATAAATTGAAAAATAATTAAAAAAGGCCAAAAAATGAAAAATAAAAAAAATACAATGGCTAAATTGTAAAAAAAATATAAAATGATTTATATTTAAGGTTTATTTTAAGATAAACAAAAAAAACATTGAAATTAATAAGAAGCCAACAATTAAAATGCGAAGGAGAGAGTTATAAATCAACAAAAAATTGTTTTTTTTTTTGACAAAAGGCGTTTGAATTAATTAATGTTAGGAAACTGAAAAAGAGGAATTAAATATTGTAGGTCATGGGAAATATATATATATTAACGAAGGATAAATCCTGGTCGTCCAATGCGAAAATCGAACGGTGTAAAATAAATATCCAAGAAATCGGACATGTGCGACTAATGAGGATAAACAATAATCCTTCAGGCACCAGTCTAGGGATGGCAACGGGTAGGTATGGGTAGGGTATACCAATACCCTTACTCGTACTAGTAGTTCACATCATGTACTCATACTCTACTCGTACCTTGCTGGTAATAAAACTTACTACCCATACCCTACCCACAGGCACCTGTTTACCGGTACCCATTTACGTATGATTTAAATTTAGTTAATTAACTTAAAAAATAATATATAACTAATTTAAAATAATAGATTAAAAAATATGCAACATCGAAATTACATCTTAAAGGCATCTGTATAACAAATTGACAGTAAATTAATTAACAAATAATCAAATAAAAGGGGATCAATATCCTACCTCGATACGCACAATGGAAGATTGCACAAGAACAATCCGTTGCCAGTCGCAGCGAACCACATACATTTGATAGCTAGGAACGAAGCATATATCCTCAACCTAAGAGCCGTGGAACGAAAGAGGAATTTTACATTCTATTTCTGTAACAGTAGTAACTAGGGTTTCCTTAAGTGTCAGTATTTATACTGACCAGTTGGTTGAACCAACCAGAAACCCAAACCCAAAACCAACCAGATTGGTTTACTGAAAACCAATTAATAACCACCCGAATTAATTCTTATTGATTCGGATTCGGGTTTGGATTCCACTCATGACCGAGCATGAGCAGACCTATTTTCCAACATCTCCCACTCACACATCACAAGATGTTATCCGTCATAGCACTTGATAAAATCACATTCATCGCACTTGAGATCTATTCTGTCTTAAGGCAAATAGGTCGCGCGACCGGTCATACGACGAGAGCTGTAATGTTGTACACTTGTTAAGGATATACAGTAGTCCTCTAGATTGTTTCTCGTATTGGATGCTTGCACAAAAACATTTCACCTCATTGTTAACATATGTCATACCCAGTCTACTTTCCACAATCACCACTTTCAAACTATAAGATCCCATGAAAGTTTAATTTGTGTTTACTATTATATTTCCACGATGGAATTATAATAAGGTACATGGTGAACCACAAAACTTAGTGAATGTGTTAGAAGGTAGCCTTCCTCTCCTACACCATAAAATCCATCATTAATCAACATGTCTACCTAGTATGGCCCATCTAGTTGAATCAAGCATAACCTTTGGGAACACACTAAAGTAGTCACACTAACTCATACTTTAAGTATGTGTTAAGAGTTCTAAGGATACTTCGTCAAAGAACCTCTTGTTCACTGCGGGGTCTTACACTAGGGAAATCACCTTGTATGACAAGATTTCTCATCCCCATAGTCGAACTTATGCACACATGATAAGAACATGTGTCATGGTATTCTTTCTTTTCTTAAAAGAACGCATGTTTTAGAAAACTAAATCAACACCATGCAGAGACTTCGGTGAAAATGCAACCAAGCATTCCACCTTAGTCCACCTTTCACTAGGACTACCCCTGGCTTCAAGAAGGAATATGCTAAGTTTTTTCAGACATTCAGCAAAATTACTTAGTAATCCAACATGGATCCACCATCCATGGTGCATTTTACAAATTAACCATACGTCTTTATCTTGAAACTTTGACAAGGCGGCATCTTTGATTATGAACACACTCGTATTCACATAGAAATGTTCAAACTCTGCCTCATCTTGGCATTTGGCAAAAATTTTGTCAAACCCAAGGTAAACACTCGTGTAGGTGGGCTACTTCTCCATCCAACATGCTCTTGTCACTAAGACTGTAAATGTTTCAATCAAAACATTAACTCTTATGTATGCTCCTTTTCCTAACAAATTATACATTTCACATACAACACCAATGTTAAGGAGTACATTTCCTTTGACAAGCTTTTACAAGCAGATTCACATCCTGCGTGGACTTTTCAAACTCTAAGTTCACTATTTTCTTGTGCAACTATATTACCTACCAAAGTGATACTTGATGTCGTTTTGCTTGCTGTGGATCTCTAGATCCTTAAGCAATAGATCATTGATGGTCACCTTTGACTATCATTGATTCTCTTGAGGTATTTAGTCTTGAATGATATTCAAACCACTCTTTCCAACTTTCCTCTTGCACAACATTTTGATGGAGCTATACACATAGCGTTGTGTGGTAGTTCTCACTACTCATGCATGATTCTTGCTAGTACCATAACTAAGCTAGAATTTACACCCGGACATAGAACTAACTCGTGTCTACATCATATGGTTGATGGACAATTGTGTGTCTAGTTGATCGTAGATCTTTTCTATGACAACACATTGCACCAATTAAAGCGCATTTCAAGTATCTCACTTACTACTTCCCAATACCATTCTTTTGGGTTCAATTAACATCCACTAGTTAACTCATAGCATAGTAGAAGTCACATCTTATATGCAACAAGTCATAGACTTGTCGTCATCTTATACATACCAAGATGTTCCTTTTGACTACTAATTTATATGGGGAATGATGCTTATATGTTTTCCCTTTCTCATATCCTATGTGGACACATATGCTCATCAAGAAGCTGATTCTTGAACTTGAGATCTATGGGCTTGCAACGCAAACGTGTTCAAGATTTTGTTGATACATCTCTGTTGAAGAGAAATAACAACGTACTTGAACAATCCTTGAAATCTCATGTGAAAAGAACAACCCATATAGATTATGTTAAGGTTGGATCACAACCTATCTTTGATGTCATTCATGTACGCTAGATCGGTTATAGCTTCAAGTATGTCACTTGAACACGAGAGGAGAATGACAAGACTTGCCTCTAGAGTATTTAGTATTATCACAACGAATTTGAAAAAAAAAATCCCTTGAAGACTGACCAAGGCCAAACAACTTCATGTTTGTTTCCTTGAACGATGAAATCCGTGGGGTGAACCATGTAGGTTTCTTCGCCTAATTCTCTTAAGACAAAGAGTCTTGAGGTCTAGATTAGCCCTTATGGCCAAAGTCTATTAATATTGAGGCAAATCTTATAACAAGACGAGAAAGTCTACTCAAAATCTATTTCTCTTATTGACAAACCCATTCGCGTCTACAGATACTCTTATCAACACTTCACTTGATCTTGTATCCACATATTCCCTATAGGTCCTCACCTTTGGGTAAATCGACTAGTACTTAACTCCATTCAATCTCGGAAATGCCATTCTCATTTACATTTTTCAATCCACTTATACCTTTTACTGGGATGAGAGAACCTTTTACAATTCTTCCTCGACTCGTGGGATTTACTAAAAGGGTCACGGCCAATTCATTTATTAGAAAAAATGATATCGTGAGACATTTTCCTTTTAACTATGCATTTCCAAAACTTAGAAAAACAAGTCCTACACACGTTCATCACTATATTTGGAATGCTTCCATTGGGATTATGTTCTAAATTCCCACTTGAGTCAAGAACTCCCACTAGAATTGAATTCCTTATTCTTACAAGAATTAGGAATCTTACTCTCACTAGGGTCAAAATGAGGAACATTCGCACTCGGTTGAGGTAGATGAGTTAGATGGTTATGACCTAAATATGTAGGTGGCAACGACATTGAGTCGCGACCCTTGGACAATATGGCCAAAACCTTCTTTCTTATCATCTTTCCACATCTTCCTCTAGAATTTCTCTCACTCGGATGGAGTGATCCTGAAGGGTGTAGTTCCTTAAATCTCACAATAAAGTGAAAACCATTATTCATTTTATTCCCGTGCAAGAATTTATTCACATTAAACATGACTTACTGTTCATTGTCAATAAGCTATAACTTGTTGTCCTACGAAAAGTGTGAAATCATGTCATTTTGGACATAACGAGGTATTTCTCAAATAATACACTTTCCACTTCTTGGTGTTCATTAACCAAGCCTTCGTAAACATTGGCCACATATTTTATGGTATTAAGCGGTTTATGTCAAACTTATGACAAATCCACAGTCTAAAAGATATATGTAAGTAACGGTCTTTAAAGGGCACATGGTTAGTAACATGGTGGCATTAGCCATCTTGTATTTAACCATACTGAGAATTTCAACTTCTTCTCTCCACTACACGCTTGTTGTAGAGATTTGGAAGTTAACAACTCATGTTCATTTCTCCTTCCCATCACACTATACTTGGATTTCAATCAAAGATATTCACTACGTTAGTCGGTCCTCAAGTCTTTGATTGACTCTCAACTTGATGTATAAGTCATAAGAAGTAACTAAGTACTCCTCACTTATGAGAAATCCAAAAGGAATATGACTCTACCGACGGGAATCATATACAGAGTGATGAAAGCATAGGTTCACTATGTTGGAATTCGCGTCTAAAATATGACATTCATATACATACATGGTAGCGGATATAACAAAAATTTAAAGCATTGAATTCCCCCAAGGACCCATGCAAATCAACATATATAATTAAGATTGGAAGATTTACCTTTCACCAAGGCTCGATCGATCGGTTGTATGAAACGTTGGTGTAGCTCTTTGCACCAAGAACCCGAATCACCTTTGAGGAATCACGTTACTTTTCCGCGAACGTGGCTACAGGTATCCACATGAACGAACTTACCTTGGAATGATTGAAATGTACTAGCACCCCTTTTAGAATCACTATTCTAAAGCTCACAAAATTATTTTCTCTCTTTGAATTGTGGCTCACAAGTTCGGCCAAGGGATGAATAATTGGCAAGGGGTGCAAGTCTATTTATAGGTATATGAGATGACCTAGATAGACAGCACATATGAACCGAAATTCCCCTTTTCCTTGCCCTATTAGGATTTGGTTTTCCCATTTGTCCAAAAAGATGGCCGAATTCATTCCTAGTCATACTAGGTTTCGGTTTTCTCCTTTAGTACAAAAAGAGAGCCAAATTCATTACTAATCATATTAAGCTACATCCTAATTAGGGTTTCCTTGTCATACAAGAATAGGACTCCTAATTAGATGTACATTTGTGTGCCAAATTCTATTCCTTGTCATACAAGGATTAATATCCCTAAAAATAGGAGTGTGCTGAATTTCCTATCATTGTCATACAAGAATAAATACTCCTAAAAAATAGGAGTGTAATATATTCCAAATTTTTAAGGATTTTTCTAATGTTATTGGGCTTTTAATTTCATGATACACTATCATTAAATAAATCACTCACTTATTAAAACATATGAGCCGAATTTATTATGTCACACATAATAATATACCCATAATAATTTGTGATTCATATTAAAAGC
>CAODLS010205592.1:0-14792 GCA_948243855.1 Flueggea neowawraea | reverse complement strand
GTGGGGGCTAGAATGAGCGGTTTGTGTGCTTTAAACTACGCACCCGTTGGGTTTTTCTGTTTTTATTTGTTTGGACGACATGACAGCTAGAGAGGAAATGACGTATGCGATGTCAATTTTAGGAAAGGGAATCAATTTGTAATTATTGTTAAAGGTGTGGTATGGTGTGATTAGCAATTGAGTGTACATTTGTGTGTCCCAAAGATAATGAATAAAGTTTATTAGAATCCAAATTGATGGTTGCGTTTTTAGAAATACACTTGCTCATGTTGATAAAAAAAACAAAAAACACTTGCTCCAAAGATACTCAAATGTTTTGTTCTAAGTAGAGGTTGCTAATAGAGGAAACTACACAATATATCATATTCAATCTTTCTTTGTTAGCACTAGAGGAAACATCATAATCATAATCATCGTAACACTTATAAATGTCAGTAAGTAAGAAAAAAAATTTGACATTTTTATCCCTTTTCTCAATTCTAAATTATTGTAATTGTTAGATAATAATTAAAGAAGCCCTTTATTTTTAAATGGATTTAAAATTATTCGGATAATTATTTATTCAGATAAATATTTATCTCTATTCGTAATTAACAATATATGGCACCAAAAGTATTTATCTCTATTAACATAACTAATTAATATTTTAGATATTGGATTTAAAATTGTTTAGATAAGTATTTATCTATATTCATTTTTAACAATATTTGGAACTAAAAGTATTTATCTCTATTAGCATAACTAATTTTTTTTTTATCAATAAATTTAAATTAAACAATTATGATTAGAATAAATTATCATCTGAATATTGTTATTGTGTATTATATCTCTTTTATTATGGATATCCATAGTAGTAATATTTCATTTTACACTTAAAGATTTTGTTTACGTAGTAATCTCGTTATACATAACGTATTAAAATGTATATTCAACTTATAAAAAAAGCTAAACATATTTGATTAAGTTTTTTATTACAGAATTTTATTTTATTTTTTCTTACTTTATGCGATAAAAATTGACTACCAAAATTTAAAGGTATATATTTTTATTAAAAAATAATTAAATCAACATAATACTTATAAATGTTAGGATATGAGAAAAACTTTTTTGGACATTTTTATCCCTTTTCTCAATTCTAAATTACTTATAATTTTTGGATAATTAATCAAAGTAATTTTTTATTTTTAAGCATATTCGATTAAGTTTTTTATTACATATTTTTTTCTTATTTTATGCTTTGAAAATTGACTACAAAAATTTAAAGATATATATTTATATTAAAAAATAATTAAACTATAAATAAAAAGACATATATAACGTGCAATATATGTGCACAGAAGACTAGTTATAAATAAAAAGACCCCTAATAATGTGCAACGACAGTACACAGCAGGCTAGTTTTGTAAAAAAAAACAAATTTGGGAAATCTTTTGTGAAAATAACAGATTTTCATTCATTTTTCTCTCTCCTCTCTTCTCTTTCTCTGCCTCTCTCTCTCTCTCTCTCTCTCTCTCTACCGTTCTCACCTCTGTTCACCTCCTTCATCCCCAAAGATCTTTGCCATGAAGATCTTGTAGTGCCACAACGGAGATCGTCGTCTCTCCGTCTCTTTCTCCCTGCAAGGAGGAGATCGTCATCTCTCCATATCTTTCTCTCCACCTGTAGTGGTTATGGCAGTGGCATTTAGGGTTTCAAAACTATAGTCGCCAACCCATCTGCACATATGTGTAGAATTACGTTGTAGTCCCCTGAAATTTTAAAATATTGCAAATAAGTCTATTAACATTTGCAAACAGTCCATAGATTCAGTTTAAATTTTCATTTTTGCACAAATTGTGCACCATTTGTGCACTTGTTTGTACGATTTATGCACCTATGAACTAAATCAGTTTAAATTCGCAAACCATTGTACAATGTTTGTGCCCTATGTAATCCTGGGAATCCAAGAGGAGAGAATTGGATTTCTTGCTAAAAATTAAAACCTTTGAAAATATTTTTTTACCAAAACAGTAACTTAATTCAAAACACAACCACACAAGAATAAAATAAAAGAGAGTAAGGGATAGAGAATCAAAGCTCGAATTTATAATGGTTTGGTCCTCCTTAACCTATGTCCACTCCTCTAGCTCACTAGAGAGTTTTGAATCCACTAACAACTTCCTCACTTACAAGTAGAGGAAAACCATTACACCTATTGTTTTGTAGGTTCACAAGCAACTTTACACCTTGTTTTTCACTGGCCAAAACAAGAAAACCAACACTGTTTATTTTTCAAGGAACCAAACAAAGCAAACATAGTCTACCATCAAGCTTCAACACCAAAGCTTTATTACAAGTTGATTCCCAAACTGAAAACAATATTCTCACACCAACTTAGTAAGCAAATAAAAAATCAAAGCTTAGTTGGTACAAGAAAAGAGTAGAACAAAAATAGAGGTAAATTTAAGAATCAAAGCAACAAAGTTTGGGCACTCTCTCAACAATGTTCGTCGCACCTGTCTCTCTTTTCAAAGAAGACTATTTATAGGCATTCTGCCAAAAATAGCCATTGTGAGAGAATTGCAAAATGCTGAATTTTCTGATGTCAGTCATTGGTACGTGCTTACTATTGGCACTACATGCATAGTACATGATTCCATCAGAGCAGTACGCTCAATGTATTCCCTTTAGTGTGCATAGCATATAGTTCATCAACCATTGCTTGAATTGATTTGATATCAGATGTCTACTACGCGCATTGATCTTCTTTTGTGTGTGTAGTACCTCAATCTTGTGCGCTTTAAACAAACCTTCCATGTGCATTAACGTTTTTCCAATATCACACCTTTGTTTCTTCACCGATTGTGTTAGAGAATATTTAAATTTAAATTCTTGATTAGCGTCTCAAATTTGTCGATAGTCGAGCTCAACCTTGTCTATATGACTTCACTTGTTCAGAGAATATTTCCATTTGAAATTATGACACATTCTCACAAAATATGTCTTCATCTCAAATTAGGTGTCACCCTCGTCTACGTGCGTAGAGACATTTACTACGTGCATAGCATTTGATCTTCAAAGATATCACTTTTACTCTTCTACGCACACTGATCAAAGTAAAGCGTGACTCTTTTGTGTGTCTTGAGCTCTCTTAAGTTTACACTGAGAACCCGTCTACGTGCACAACATCTCCTTCTATGTGTGTAGTATGATGTAACCTTCAGACCAGTAGGTTCTTCATATCTTTTACGTGACTAGAGTTAGGTATCATGCGTATGACAAGAGTCTAGGCCATTCTGCCTTCTAATTTGAACACGTCTAAGCGCACAACATCTCCTTTTGTGTGTGTAGTATAATGCTACCTTCAGACTAGTGAGAATCACATCTCTACTACGTGCAATGTACTCGGTTTAATGCGCACAACAAGGAACTAAGTCATTCTGTCTACTGAGTACAGCCACGTCTACGGACACAACATCGTCTTCTACGCGCATTCCATTGGTATTGTGTGCATTGTATGCCCTTCGATGCGCATAATGTCCATCCTTGAAAACCCAGAATTACTCTTACTTGATAAACATGCACAAATCATGGTTTTATGTGGTTAGATGGTTGTATAACGTGCGTAACTTAACTATTTCAAGTATTTTGTTAAATCATTAAAACTTAGAGAGGATTTACAATTAACACTTATTTTACTTAAGTATATTTTTGAGCTAATTTGATTTAAAAATAATATTAAATATGAATCAAATAATCTGGAATGAAAGAAAATAGTTTAAAAAATTAATTTTTAATGATATGTGCACTGGTTTATGAACCACATGTGCATTCTCCGAAAAAAGTTGCAAAAAATAATTTTTCTTGCAATTTTTCTTTAATTTCTTGTGAGAATTTACCATTTTCTCACTTGTAGCCCAAATTTTCATATTTATGCAATTGATTTGCTCCGTGTTGATACTTTTAGAAATGATATGGTTGATATGAAAGTCTTGCAAAGTCAACCTTAAGATTTTGTTAGAAGTGATTTTCCCATGCCAATAGGGATGGGCAAGGCTAACAGGTCCATGGGGCGACTTATGCTAAAGGTTGTTGCCTCATGGACTAAGCCTTGTACAATATTTTTGTTTTTGATTGAAATTAAGAGATATATTTCAAACTAAAAGATCAGTACATGTGTTACCAAATGCATAGCCAGATTGTGATTCAGAGGAAACCAACAGTCACCAATCGAAATAGCTAGAGCTGTATTGGCAACAACTCAACAACAGGACACTACGATACTAATGAATTAAAAAAATACAAAATTAGACACCTCTTGTTGACTCAATCATTTCCTCACAACCTTTGTCGTCTTCATCTTTTTTGAAGCTACCCACACTCGCTTTACCAGAGACAACACCAAGGCCAGAACTCAAAATACTGTCCAACAAGTGAATAATTTGGTGGTTTCATATTCTGAGAAAGCATAGGAGGAGAGCCCAAACAAAGCACATAAAACTTGGATGTAATCGAGACAAACTCAGACAAAAAAACCACAACAACTATCAATTAAACAAAACCAGCAACCCACCCACCACATTAGTACTTAGAGACAGGTAAAGCATCTACCTACCACATAGTAATTAAAGTTCTAAACTAAAAACATAAATGTGATTTTACAATTAAATGAGTAAAGGAAAATAAAGACCATTAATGAGCAATGAACGGCGGGCTGTCTTGAAGAAGAAATGAGCAGAGTAAGTAGTCTACTTGTTTTTCATAAATGCAATGGTGGGGATCTAGACTGACTTACTCTCAATCTTGCAGATCTGAACTCAAGCGTCAGAATAAGGTGGGACGTGCCAGAGATCTTTCGAGAAGTCTTTTTGGGCTTCCTTAACTTACTAGTCCATATTAGCTGCTTACTACCCAACACCATTTTTTATTTGAGTTAGTGTATGTTTATATTGACTAAGCCTTGCATTGTTAACATATATTGAGAAAATCACACTCGTTATCCTCACTTTTTCCTTTTTCTTCATATTTGTTTTCTAGTTAAAAATATTCTCACAACTATACTCTTTTTTTTAATAAAAAGTTGTCACCCTATGCTCCCATCAACTTAGCCTGACTAGCCAAGCGATGATGTGGTACCCTCACCTTTCCAGCCCAACTAGGCTGGCCCTAAAAGGAAGAGTCAGACAAAACCTTTATTCTTGGAAAAGTAAGCAAGACGTACAAAAGGTTATATATTAAAAGTTTTTTAATAAACCACATCATCAACATCACTATCTAAACTCTACTTAGTAATGTATGTTTGTATTGACTAAGCCTTGCATTGTTAATATATATTGAGAAAATTACACTCATTATCCTCATTTTTGCCTTTTTCTTGACATTTGTTTTCCAGTTAAAAATATCCTCACAACTACACTCTTTTTTAATCAAAAGTGGCCATCCCATGCTTCCACCAACTCAGCTAGACTAGCCTAGCAAAAATGTGGTACTCCACCTTCCCAATCCAACTAGGCTGGCTTCGGAACGAAAAGGCAAGCAAAAATTTTATTCCTCAAAAAACAAGCAAGATGTGCAAAAGGTTATATGTGACAAGTTCTTTGATAAACCACACCATCAACATCACTATCTAAAATCCACTTAATCCCTTAACCCTTTTCAAGGGCGGACCTATTAAGGGACAAGCAGATACTCAAGCACTTGCATTCGCCGGAGCTCTGCCCCTACCGTTAAAGGAGAGGAGGAGAGTAGAGAGACAACAATGTGAGAACTGCCACCACCTCCTCTCCTCATACTGTCATCAACCGAAGGAGAGGAGGAGACTAAAGAGACAACAAGCACGTACGTACACACATAAAAAGGGGGAGGGGAGAGGTAGATAAAGAGAGAGAGAGAGAGTGGGGGAGAGAGAGAGAGATGATTGAGAAGTGGTAAGATGCATGTGAAGGAAGAGAAGAAACGATGGTGACTCTTGAAACGATAGTGTCTATCTCATCAAAAATATGTTAGCAAAATCCCAAATTTTACAAAAATTATAAGACCAATCTCTAACTCATGAGAATTTGCAAAATAGACCATAAAGTTACTGATGTTTCAAAATCTCATGGTCTTTTTTTTTTCTTTCATCCCTTGCTTAACAAAATTTCTAATTATGCCATTGACCCCCTCTCGCCATATGGAGGATAAACAAGAGTGTGGACTCCTAAAGGCATGCTTCTAGACAAATTAGAGAGCAACTCACAATCTTATTACCTTCCCAACAACATTATTGATTTCAACAGTCCATTTTCTAGAAAGAAGCTATCTGATTGCATTAACAAGCAGTCATTATTGGATTCCACAATAATATATTACCCTAACATTAACAACTACACTTTTTAATTTCACAAATGTCCCCTTTCCATT
The DNA here is from genome assembly GCA_948243855.1 of Flueggea neowawraea. Classification (NCBI taxonomy): domain Eukaryota; kingdom Viridiplantae; phylum Streptophyta; class Magnoliopsida; order Malpighiales; family Phyllanthaceae; genus Flueggea; species Flueggea neowawraea. Next base: position 8,411 of record CAODLS010205592.1, on the reverse strand, counting down.
AATCGTTCGATGTTGAAATCTCCACCTTGAGAAAGCTCTATGTCTTGCTCTTAAATGAAGATTGATATGATATTCTTCCACAGAGAGTAATTGGAACCGTTGAAGAAAGGTGGATAAGTGAGGGAAGCTTAGGCTTCCAATGCAGAGGAATGACCAAACTCCACTTTCTTTAATGCGAATCTTTGCTCCAAGGATGTTAAACATTCTCAAAGGAAGACTTGACTCTGATACCAATTGTTGGAGCATGTTTCAAAGATTAATTGAGTTGAGAGAGTAGAGAAGAAAAGACACAAATATTTATAGTGGTTCGGTCAATAGTGCCTACCTCCGCTACCTATGTTCCTCATTAAAGATTTTCCCAATTCATTATATCGATAATTGATTCCGGCTTAATCCAACAAAACTAATGCAACAAGGTTGATTCCGACTCACACCTATAAAGCCAAGGTTGATTCCTCTCAAGGCTCACATATCTAAAGCCCTTACAATGTTATTTTTAAGGCTCACAACAAACTTTTCCCATACCCAAAGTGTATAAAAAAGATTACAAATAATGAAACATTATGCTAGAGTTGAGTGTATGAACTTGATGCTCTTGAACTAGTCTCTAACTTGATATTTGGTGTTTTTGTTTGATGTAATTGATAGGAGTGTTAGCAAAATGATACCATGTTTTCTTCCACCATTTCTCTATATTTTCTTGATGTATTTATAGTCATTCTATGCTATATGACCGTTGGAGTTGTTGAACTAGTTGTTGGAGTGCAATTATTGTTGTTTATACTGTATGGAAGTCACTTATGTGCGTAACAGAACATCTTACGTACGTAAATAAAGTGTTACGTGCGTAACAATTTGTGTTGCATGCATAATGCGTGGAATCTGACCGTTGCATTCAATCATTTTTGAAATCTTCTTCAACAGTCAAAAGATCTATGTTTTGTCGGTATTCACTACGTACATAACTTCTTCTCTTGCGTACGAAATGAGACACTTGCGTGCGTAACCTCCTATTTACATGCGTAACTATTGATCCAATAGCTTCTGTTGCAACTCCTAGACTTCTTACGTGCTTAACTCCACACCTTGTCTGCATAGCATGGCTATTTTGACTTTTTCACATTTTGTTCATCATCAAAACATGGAAGGATCGTAATATTGATCACTCATGATCCAACAAATTTGATCGATTTTATTTCAGACACAAAATGTGTTGTTGGATTAGATAACTTCATAACTTAAATTGAAAAGTTTTAAAAGATAAAAAACAACAACGGGGATGCTCATAAGTTCTTTTTTAAAATTTTTATACTTGAATTACTTGATGAAGGTGGTAGTCACTATCTCTCTTTTAAAGTCAATGAAAATCATTGAAGATGAATATGTGATGCTTGAGAGAACAAAGAATATTGGTTTTGTATTTTAATATTGAATATGGTCCAGATTTTGATCTTGTTGATGGAGGAGTGATTGTTTTAATTGTGGGTTTGTTTTGGTTGAATTGAACTTATGACTAGTTTGTTAACTTATTTTGGGTTTACGAGTTAGGTGGTTAAAATTCTTTAGTTTAATCTCGCTCATGGTTGCCAAAATTTCTAGTTTCACCACTGAATTGGTGCTAATTCTATTGTTGTTTCATGTTGATAGTAACTAGCTATGGATGAAAGTAAAAAAGTGTCGTGTAATTACTGTATATGAGTTAATTTTTGTGTTTAAGAGTAATATTGTGCTATTATATCTATATTATTTGTATACATGAGCCAATCTGAACTGGACTATTTGAATCAAATCAAAATCAAACTATGTGAAATCGAACTAGAATTGGTCAACTTGGAATCGACCATAAACTCGGTAATTACTTCATGCAAATACGATCTTGTTGAGAAGTGATGAAGAATTTCGAATTTGGAAAAACAATTGTAGAGTATCACATGAGAAATAAATAAGAAAGGAGGAGTTCATATACATGTCTATTAGAGCCCCTCAATCAAAATGAAGCAATATTTACATTTTATATCGTAACAAAAGTATCTATGTGGTTTATAATGATACCACAATTTCAGTTTTAAAGCAATTAGTGGCTTTGGTAAAATATATTTGTAACTCAATATATGATTTCGTGAATTTAATAATATTCACGAAACGATCAACGACCAAACACTGAAAACAATATGTCAATTGGATAGAAATCAACTGATAGAACAAACCTCTAATGACAAGTCAGGTTCCAAAGCAAATTGATGGTAAGAATGTCATCATTTATATATAACATTAATTTTTATTTTTAACTTTATTAATTTTATATTTATTTTTTGGTATGGATTATTGTTGGACTACCCTAAAACAATTAATGATCAAACACACGAATTAACTATCAATTAAAATGAAACTTTATATGTAGCATTAACTTTTATTTTAAATTTATTATTTTTCTTTTAATTTTCTCTTGAGTCAAGATTATTGTTGGGCTATTACAATTGCCAAATACATTGAAATTGCTCGCAATATTAAGTGTCCAAATAATCTTTTGCATCTATCGATGCAAGATTTTATAAACCACATAACAATTAAATATGTATAAGATTGTATTACTAACATGAATAAAGATTTCAAATGTATTTTGGAGCATGAAATTTGTTGTTATAATACTTATTCCCATGGATAGGAAAAAAACCAACGCTGGAAAAAAAAAGAAAGAGAAATGGCACAATGCCAATTGTAATAGTTATTAATTAGTTATTTGTTATTTAAATTTATATGCATATATAAGTAATTTTTGGACTTGTGTGCTAAACAGTGGCTGACTCAGAATTTTGACTAAGCAAAGGCCGAACCTGCTTACTCAAAATTCTGGCTGCATGGTTTTCATTCATTGTTTTTGGCGCTTGATCTCAAAACTTTTTCTGCTTCCAATTACAAAGAAATTAACAAGTTATATCTTCTTGGTCATTTATCAATGTCATATAGTGTGTTTAACAACTTTCACTATTGAATTAACAATCTGATTCATCTTGGAACTAAAATATTACAATGAAGAAATTAGCAAGTTGTATTTTCTTTGTCATTTATACAACAGTTTAACTAAAAATTTATGGATTAAAATATTACTGTTTCAAGTTTTTTTTTTTTAAGTTTTGCTAGCAGAATAAGATTCTTTTACTTATTCTAATCAAATAATAGAAATCCTTCTGAACTAATTAGTAGTGTTTTGTTCTTTTCAAAATACAATTTCTAGTCTTAGTGGCTACAACAAATAAACTACACAAAATTAAGTCCACCCAAATCAATTCACCTACAAATCTAAGTTAAAATACATTCAAACAAAATTTAATCCATTCAATGACAAATTTAACAATTCTACACTATAATCTATCTAATTTAAATCACAATTTCATCAATCAATTATTCAACAATCCTAACCCTAAATAAAAATGATGTTTCGCTCCATTGATTTAAATTTTTTTAACCACATCCCCTCAATGGTGTGGTTAAAAAGTTTTTTTTTATTAAAAAAGGTCATCTAATGCGGTCCAACGGCCTTTGGAGTATATGGAGGACTTGATTCAGAGAAGAAGGCTAGATCACGCGACATAACTTCAAAAGGCCATAATTTTTGAGCCAGGATGAGTTACGAGACCCACAAGATATCAAATCGAAGCACATTCAGAGCTCTACGTCTCTTCTCTGGCGGCAGTAGGGGCCTGGGCCCTTTTTGGTCCATATGTAGATCCGCCCTTGCTGCTAAAATCCATGTTACGTTCATAAACTTGATTTAGCCACTTTTCCATCAATTTTGGTCTTGTGTGCTTGATTCTACCAAAGCCAAAATGGAACTTGTGTGGGTAATATCATCTTTCGACCGTAAGTTCCTTTTTGTTTTCAGATTGCATGTGTAAATTTAGGAAAATTTATAGATTGCATTCAACTTTTCCAAGTTTTGGCACATATCAAAACTTAGGGAAATTTTCATGTTAACCACCTTGTTAAAAATCTCTCCTTTTTGATTTCCATTTAACCATCTATCATTTCATTAAATCCAGTGAAATTTTAGTTTTTACTTAAACATCAACATTTCAACTTTATCAAATTCACATTTTTCTCCCCTTTTTTTATCATCAGTTAAAGAGGGTTGTAATATAAACACATCAGTTATATTGATACTAGGAATTCAACAATAGAAAGCATCATTCAATAAAAATAACATGTGATAGTACATGAATATAGCATCTCGTGTATCGTATAACATCCAAAACACATGATCATCCAATATACATTCCATAAATATAAAATAATGATATATAATATCCACAGTACATGAAATGGAAGGAGATGCATGAGTATAATGGAACATCATTTCGATGTATGATGACGATCTTGGATGTGAAATAGATGGAGGTAGCATAGAGGCCCATTGTGAATCACCCACGTCAACCCATCGATGGTAGTATATGGAATATTACTTATAAGATCTAATGACCGTGGCATCTCCAAATCAATAATCGTCGATGGTGGAGAGGTGGAAGAGTCAGTGGTCTTGGAAGAATCTCAACATCAGTACCATAAGAACCCATCTTAGATGACACAAGAATCCTAGTGCTAATCGTGATGTGATGAGCCATATCCTTCATCTCTTACTTTATAACACTCAAGCGGCATAACAACTTGCTCTACAAGCTTCAAACTCAGCTTAAGTCACACCGCTCAACTCCAAGCCAACATGAGCATCACTTGCTCGAGCAACCTTGTCTCATTCCCTAGACATAATGACTTTAGCTACCCTCCTTGTAATATGCTCATCAGGTATATTGAAACTAAGGGATATATTGTCTTGTCCTCCCGACACAATTAGTTTTAGAAAACATAACCATGTTTACGAGTCTTCAAGAGATTCATATTCATAAAGAACCACAATACAATTTCTTGTTTTGGGTAATCTTGCGTCTTGAATATTGTCTCAAGTCCACACCAAATTTCTTAAAGAAGTGTGTAAGGATTTAGCCATACAAGAGCCCTTTCTTCCTTTGGCTGCCCTTGACATATGAAGCACTTTGAAGCTGCAACACATTCCTACTCAATCAATAATAAATAGTGAATGCAGATTTTAATCTAGTCCCTAAACTTTAACTTAAATAACTTACTTGATTAACTTATACTAAATTTCCAAATACCATGCATACTTTTACATAAGAAAAAACATGTTTCTATCACTTATTTGATAATCTTTTATCAACCACCTCATAGGCCTTAAGTCCCTGAACGACCCAGATGATCTGTTACCAAATATAATTCCTCACACTTTTTCTTAACTGCGTCTCTCCATAGACGGCTTATAATGTGATATGTTCTTTTAGAATTAATACCTAGCAGAGACCAAAAGATAGTATGAAAGATTTCTAATGTACATGATCCATTTTCATGGCAAGTACAGAGCAAACTTAGAATTTCAGAAGATTTGACAAAAATTTAGAAAGCCATAATGATAGAAAACAAAGAGAGATTTTTAGTTTTAGACTTGGTCTGTCTCTTATTGAACAGATGAAGCCTTTATATAGGCCTCGGGTTTTACAAGACGACAAAACTACATAATTGAAATGGCCTAACATTTTTACTAAGTGGCCAACATATTTTGACTATTAACTTGCTATGACATAAGGGATGACATGACATAAGTGATGACATAAAAGTTGTCCATTTATTTCACGGGTGTATGTTTCTGCCTCATCGAGTCAATTATGTCATACTGTATTAGGTCCTTGTGATAAAATTTTAACAAATTGGTCATTTTATCCAAAACTCAAACACCCAAAACTTGACTATTTCTAATTATCCCAAACATCTCAAAACACATCGAAAAACATTATTATTTAATCAATTGCATTATTAAATGTTCAAATATTAAAATCTCTATTTTTTTACCAACCTAATATCAACCTAAAACTTTAATTCTCCAAAAATAGCCATTTAAAATTCAATCTAATCATTTCAACATCAATTTAGACATCTAATTGCACAATTGAAACACCGATTCAACTAGACTCATTAAATATTCAGAAACCTAACTTGCATACACTAAACTCAAAATTCAACATCCAAATCATATATCATCTAAGGTTACCATCAAAATCGGCATTAGAATAGAAAAATGAGATAAATTATTGAAAATCATGATTTGAAACACCTAAAATGTGGCGCTTAAGGAACTCTAGTGGTGACTACAGTGGTGTATAGCAATGTGTCCAGTGGTGTCTCGATGTTCATACAATCTAGTTTTCAATAACTCTACAATAAAGGTACATGATGGTCGTCACTTTCTCAGATGAGTAGTAGAAAGCTAAAAATCGACAAAAAATTGTCACTACTTCTCTGATTTTTGTTGGATTCCAACGACATCTCTGATCACCATCGGTTGAAAATGCGACAGTGGCATCATATCAAAAATCTTGATAAACATTCGTTTATACATGATTATACCATTGATTACTTATTGCTTTTGTTATTATCCGACGTTATTGGTGAGTTCTAGTACTTTAATTGTTTATTTTTCCCTTTTCAGGTCATGTAATGGTGTCTCAATAGAATTAAATGAAAGTGGCCCAAAACGGAGATTAAACGACAAAGTTTGAGGCACCACTAGCAAGACACGATAGTGTAATGTTTATTGTGCTCATGTAGCAATGGATTTCGAAGAACACACATCAAATGGTTGAAACGATGAAGTTTGAAAGAAGACACTATCTGGAAGCCCAAGGCATAAGTGCAACTTTGCCCGTGTCTTGCCAGACTGGCTCTTTTTGACCTATTTAAGCGTGTTTCAGGTTTCAGTCAAAGGGACCGCCATTCATACATCAAAACAGAACTAGGGAAGGGAGGAGAGCTAGGTCTTCAGGAAGAACGCCTTTGGAGTGGATTTCACCAAGATTGAGTGGATTTCTTAAAGATTGAAGGATTCTTAATGGTTCTTTCATTCTCTCTTGTTTCCTTTCATTCTTGTTGTTATATTTGTTATAATCATGGACTAAATTAACATGCATCTGGGTATGGAGAACCTTAGGACGAATTTGTGATTGAATTTGCTGTTTTGTTCATTTGTTCATTAATTGAGACTCATCTATGGTATATATGTTGCTATTGGATTGATTTATGCTTACAAGTCAGTTCAATATTGATTGCATGTGTGGAAATCGAGAGGTTCATCTCATGTTTATAGTTGTTTATAGGTAAGAGGAGTTGCACTCAAACCTAGAGATAGGTCGACGTAAATCTTTTGGATTAAAGTCAAACTTATTATGGGAATTCATAAAACGAAATAATGCAACATTGAGGGTTTTAATTAGGAAGAGATTTTGGTTAATCAACTTGATGTTAGAGGTTAACTGACTAGAGAGAGAGGTTAATATACTTTAGGAATTCTTATGGTCCAATTGTATGAACAAGTGAATGAACAATGAAGTTGGTTTTGCATAGGAAGTCCTAGAGGGATACTATACCCGTATGCTACTTTTATCTTAATTGCTTGGTTTTTAATCTCTTAGTGGTTGTGTGTTGGTGTTTGTTTGTTTGTCGGTAACTAATTAGTGTTTACTTTAATTGATCCACTGGTTAATATGTAGGCTATATAATAGAGAAACAATAATTACTAGTACTCATAGTCTCTGTGGGATACGACACTCGGTACTCAGGTCCACGTATTACAATCGATAGGTGCACTTGCCTGTCTACCAAGTTTTTGGAGCCGTTGCTGGGGACTAGGATATTAGAAAAACTTTATCTTTATTAATCTAGCCATTTTGTTTATATTTGTTTTTATATTTAGCAATTTTCTTTTTTTGGTTAAAATATCTGTCTCTTTGAGATTATGCTTTGGTTTTCTTGTGTTTGTTATTCTTACAAGATTTTGTTAGTGTATGATCAAAAGAAATCTGTCTAGGTTAATTGAAGTAGATCGTGAAATTGAAAGAACAACACTTCAAAACCTTAGACACAGACTCAAAGAAAGATCTGAAGAGATAGATAGACAAAGGGAATCTGAGATGGAGCAAAATGTTGCAGGAGAGATACCAGTAGTTGTGGTTGTTGAACAACCAATGACTATGTTGGATTATGCTAGACCGAAATTGATGGGAGCTGAGTCTAGCATTTTAAAACCAACTGTTGCGGCCAACAACTTTGAGATCAAGCCAAACATCATTCAGATGGTGTAACAGTTCATTTAGTTTGATGGGTTGCAGGATCCTAAGGCACATTTGGCAAAATTTTTTTAGTGTAAGCCGTAGCCCCAAGCACATTGTTTTCGAAACCCTTTATATTTGATATATATATATGAGGCATTTTTCATCCTGTTTCTTATTTCTGTGCATATTTAATTGGATGAATTATCCGTGAATAGTGGTTCTGATTAAGTTATCAAATAT
>CAODLS010205524.1:0-29562 GCA_948243855.1 Flueggea neowawraea | reverse complement strand
TATACTAACTGTACTTTTGTTGTTCTCCACATGCACTCTGTTATACTAGTCAAAAGAGAATTCATTAACGCTATATGTACTCGGATTGTACTCCACATGTACTCGTTCTTTGATGGTCAACAGAACTTTCATAACAGTACTGTGTACTCTGGTTGTACTCCACATGTACTCATTCTTTAATGGTCAACAGAACTTTCATAACAGTACTTTGTACTCTGGTTGTACTCCACATGTACTCGGTTAAACTAGTCAAAAGAGGCTATATATCTGTACTCAGGTTGTACTTCACATGTACTCGGTCTTTGATAATTAACAGAGCCTTCATAACACTACTATGTACTCTTGTTGTACTCTGATTGTACTATGTACTCGTGTTATACTCTGTTTGTACTATTTCTCATTGGCTTAAATTGTTTGGTCAAAGCGCGGTCAACAGTTTCATCGCGTGATCAATAAGCGGTCAAATTGTTGTATTTCTAAATATTTTATTTCGTTTTTCCATTTTTGGTATGTTTTTCAAATGTTGTTGTATTTGTGAAATGATTTTTAATTTCTTATCTATTTTTGCACATCACCCTGAAAATAATGTGAAGTTTGCACCTTTTCCTAAAAATAATTAACTCTTTTAAAAATGTCACTATAGTCCATGAGGTGCAAATCTTAAGTTCAAATCTTATGAATAATAAATCTTAAATTCAAAATTTGTGAATAATAATTATTTAGTTCAACCGATAAACAAACAAAGTGTTCACCTGACGAAAAAATGTCACTATATATTATAGTTTCTAAAATTTTGGTTCAAATATACCAACACCAAGTGTTAACCTGACGGGAAAAAAAAACCTACCGAATGACGTGGTTAAAATATTAAATGAGGCAATAACATAGTGCGTTAGGTGACAAAATGTTGATGTGGGATTACACACGCTGGGAAAAAAAAAAGCCACGCAGCACAATATTTATAAGGTTGTTCTAGAATTTATGAAAACAAAAAGTGGAAGTTTGAAATTAAAAAATTTAATAATCTCATGACATATAATTTTTTTTTTGTTTTTTATTGTATCAGATGTCACGTAGAGTACCACTTCAACATTATTTTTAATAAATAAGAACTACGTCACATAACAAAAATAATTAATGATCAATTATATTTGACGCAATCTGAAAAGGTTATATTATGTCTCTTTTAATTTTCAAAATTATTATTAACTATATCAAGTAAATAAAGATGACAATTATAAAGAATCTTTCGTTTCGAATATCACTAATTATAATTTTATTCATTGGTTTCCGGACTCCCATAGAGCACCAATACATTCCTAGATAAATCAAGAATAAATTCCTTTTTAAATGGCTTTTTTAATCTGGCTAAATTATATTGAAAGGAAATATAATGCGAGATGTAAATATTAAATATTCCAGCGCAAGAGCAAGCACATAGGGAGGAGATGGAGCGAATGTGACTTTTCAAAAGCGAATGGAACAGTTTATGGCACAAATGGGTTACATGTCGAGCAATGCTTCAACTTTCGGGTCACTTACACTTGACATATAAGGGCTAGACAAGGAAACCTATTAGATTAGTTTATATAGTTATTATATTTTGGAGTTAATAAATATTAAATATTTTGCATATATTTTTAAGATTTAAATATTTAATATTTAATATATTTTCGGATTAATGAAATATTAAGTATTTCATTTTAGTTTTTTTGTTTTTATTAATTAATTGAATAATATTAAATGATCAAAAAAATAAAAAAAAATGCACGATTGTGACGCATTTTGTCATAAACTTTGCAAGAAATGTCGTCACAAAACGTTGCAATTGATTTGTCACGAAGTGTTGCGACCGATTTGTCACTAACTTATCATGAAACACGCGCAAACGTCATTGATGATTGACTCCGTCGTTAATGTTGCGACAAAAGGTTGATCAGTCGCAAAATTCAGACGAATATTGTTGTGCTGAAATTCCTTTGATTGTGACAAAAAAAATTATCACAATACTGTCATTCTTTTTTTGCGTGAGCCTTCATTACAGAAGATGTGTTTATATGTTTTGAGAAATGAGAGAAAATTAAATTATGAATGATAGTAGAAAAAATGATACAAATTTGATACATTTGAGAGAAAGGAGAAAGAGCTCTCTCAAGTCATCCTTCAAACACCTAAAGTGCAGTAATTAAGAACTGCCCCACAACAAACCTTTTACGTAGTGTTCACCACTAACAATGTAACTATGAAGAAAGCCAGCAAATAAGATGCATTCAACCAAAGAAAAATTAAATTAAGATGCACCGCAATTTCAACCTCAGTCTACAATGGTCTGTTAAAAAAAATCAATTCAAAGAAACTTTGATGAATTAAATTAGAATTGATTATAGACAAGAGAGAAGCCAAAGACAATAACAACTCACAAAAAGCGGCACTACCCACCCTTGTGGTCTGTAGAAGATTTTAAAGAACTTGTGATTTAAGAACAAAAACAAAAAAAAAATAGCAACAGAAAATATATGCTACAAAGGTCTGAAATTCATTGAACTGAACATGGTTTATATAGAGAAAATTTCTGCTAGTGCATCCTAAAAACAAGAAACTACCTGGACCATGATTCCATGATCAACAGCTCCTAAAAACCAGCCACTAACGCACTAACAGGTAGTGCTTAATGAAAACAGAAAACATAGCTAGAAACAAGGAAAAAAAATCAGAAAGTGATTGACTAATTCTTCTGCAGCAGCTGAGGGACACACATTAACATGGTCTCTCCGGCCACAAGAGGAAACAGCTGCCGGCGCTGCCTCCTTGTCGTTCCGCTATTCATAACAACTCTCTTTTAAACAAAAAAAAACAATTTACTTCTCAATTCATTTGGATGATTTTGTTAACTAAAAACTAATTTTTTTAAATGAGCATATATAAACTAAATAATCAATAAAAATCATCATATTTAAACAAACATGTTTTGTATCTAAATGTGAATATTGCAATTTGCACTAAATTTCAATTCTAATTTTGTTTGTTATGGTTTTCTGTTTACATGAACCGATACTCTTGCATCATCCATGACACACACATTATTCATAATTAGGTGGTCCTGCATGCAATGAGTGTACTCTTGCCTTTTTTTATTATTAAATATGCCTTCCCAATTTTGTAGGGCATCAAATGTCGAAGAAGCTAGGCTTCAAAAACAAAAAGACAAAGTGCCGAGAAGCTATATATACTAGTTTTTTATACGATTTCTTTGATCTTTGACAACTATATCCTATAGGACCTATAATATATTATAGATGGCCTACATGTATTATTCTATCCAACCTAATAAATATTTTGTTTGGATAGGAAATTTTACTCGATGTTGAATCACATAGAAACAAATACAAGTGAAACGCTAATCGCGTATTAGAATGTCTTTCACTTAGAGGTAGAAATTCGTATTAGTCATGTTGTAATTGTGTCATATCATTTTATTATCACACATTATTATATATTCATTATACATGACATAAGTATTAAAAAATTAATTTTGTGTCATTCATGTCGTGTTATAATTATGTACACCGTAATCGTGTTATCGTACCATAAACGTATTAGAAATTGACAGCCCTACTTTTAGTGAGCAGAAGTGTTGGGCCAAGGACTCATACGTTTTCCTTCTTCTTATTTTTTAAATTGCTTCAATGATTTTTTGGCAAGAATTTGAATTTGTTATAAAACTACTTATCAAAAAGAAAGGCCATCTTGGTAATGAAAAAAACCTTTTTATACAAATAAGGTATACATTTACAGTGTAACCAAGTATGAGAACAAAACACAGTGGCGAAACCAAAATTTTTCAGAAGCAAGAACTAAAAAAATATCATTTGACTATTAAGTTATTTAAGAAGAATATTTTTTTTGCTATATTAGAATAGAAAAGATGTTACTGAATATTGATTTAATTCTTCTTTTCTAATAAAATCTTTATGGTTTGACTAATTTAGCACAAATAATATTTTTACTTGGAGATAAATTTTTGTTTCTTTTAGAAAGTATATTTATCATAATAAGTGGGAGAACAAAGAAGTGTTTGGAAAAAAAATAAAATTTTGGGTTTTAAATTTTTTTGTGGATCCATATAAACATTGAGTATTAAATTATATTAATTTTTAAAACTATATTACAAGCTAAAATTTAAAAAAAAAGTATAAAAAGAAATTAGGGGCAGGGACGAGGGCGGGGGATGGGGGTTTGCAAGCAGAGGCTTGTGCACCCCTGGTCCCAATGTGCCTATGCCTGTGCCATAATAAAATCCATTGGGGAGACAACTTCCCTCTAATAAAAATGTTATTGCAAAAAGTATAAAATTAAATATTTTACACTAAAACAGCACAAATATGTAATAAAATAAGACAATAAACATAAAATATATGTTAAGAATCTCACATTGCTTAGGTTTAGATGAAATTTTGGGTTATGATTAAGAGGCAAGCATCTCCTCATAACAAGCTTTTGAGGATGGAGTTAAACCTAAATTTAAGATGATATCAGAGTTCCTCTAATGCAATAATTTGGGACAATACTCAATCATGAGTTGTCCTAAGCCCATCAGATGTCTAGTCTTGTTCATTCTCAGAGAGTTGTGTCAAGAATTTCATATTGCCAAATTTAAGATGAATGCTTGGATTTGTCATTAAAAGGCAATCATTCATCTGTAAGGTATTTTTTTTGGAGTGAAGTTAAGCCTAAACATACGAATATATGAAATATAGGATATATAACAGTAGATGTACTATATATATACTCATAATACTAATTATACTTATGTGTGTATACTATATACAATAAGCATATATATATCTATATACATAATTAATTTAAATGCAAGAAGACAACATATTACATCTATGACAAGTTTAAATACATTTAAGACGGAAGAGAACTACCAAGTTACTAGCTATGTTGTTGCTTGAGGTCTGAATTGCAGTAGTTTCCACGTTGAAGCAAATGCAAAATATGTAATTAACTTGAATCAACTATATACTTTGTCTCGTATGTTATTTTGAGTATATTTCAGGTTAGGGTTGAGGCTTCTAAACAAGTAGTAATATTGTAGGGCAAAATCTACATCAAGAAGCTCTTCCATTAAGCTTAGTTGGGCAAGTGGTTGCTAGCTATGTCTTGAATTTTGATCTTTAGCTCCAATTTATTCTAATTTTTTTTCTTTCTAATGCAAAAATAAGATTTCAAAAGAAACATATATGTTCCACACGAATTAGGGGTGTTTTATTTAATTTAAATTAGACAATTTATCGAAAATTTTGAGAAGTGTACGCCAATTGTTTGTGGTTCAGTTTATCATATCCTTAAAAAGCAGTTTATGTTTGAAAATAAATACAAAACATCAAATCACAACCAACTATACCAACTTAAAAAATTGAAACGAACATAAAAAATTACAACTAAAAGAATTAGGCTCAACCAATACGCTTGTAACTCGTTAATGTTTGGAGTCATCTTTAGCATGGGTCGAGAGATTAAAATTCAGTGAGAGAAAACAAAAAAAAATCCGAAAAAAGGCCCAACCAATACTTTTATGTGCATTCTATTACATACATTTTGTTTTGTAAAGTCAAATTTTATTCATTCAAGCAAAGAAAAAACGATAATAGCTTAACAAAGTTGGAAAAACCTCAGCTACTCGATCTATTGTCAGTATAAAAATTATGAATCGATTCTGACAATAAAAGATTGTTAAATCTGGTTTAATTTTGAGATTTTTTTTATTTTTCCTAATAACTATTAAGACGTTCCAAGTTAATTTCCTGTTGTTGTTTTTGAATTAGTTTATTAATATATTTAGTATCAGATAAAAACTCGTATCGGTATTGCAAATTCATTTGTCTCGATTGCTGGAAACTCTACTTTTGCTTCTAGGTTTCCAGCAGAAAATGCCATATGTTGATGTTAAGGAAACAACTAAAATTATTGCATTTCGTTTTTAACTACACTTTCCTAGAACGTCAAGAACAAAGTACTTTTCTAAACAAATCTCAGTATTTCCCTGGAAATTTTCAGAAAACAAAAATATCTTTACTTTTATGGGCAATGTATAAGTGGGGAATCAAACACCAAATACTTAGAGTTTGGACCACCCTAGAAAATTTTGAAGGCCAGTGGCTCCCATTTTTGCAGTAGCTACATAATCAATGACTGTTTTTATAATTCGAATCAAGAAGTCTCAGTATATCCCGTTACTGCACATGCAATTCAAAAAAATATATCATTAAATAGGCTAACTAGCTAGAATCTACATGCCCATATGTGAAAGAAAAGAAAAGGTCAATTGCCCTATGGCTCCTGAGGTCTGCCATTAATACCTGCCATTAACTTCCTCCCACTAATAATACATGTCATACTATTGCATGTGCAAGTAAAACTAGCAAAACCACGGGGTGATTGGCAAGTAAAACATGCATGATTCTGATATAGTCCCTCTTTCCACTTTTAAATTGATTTTTCCAACAAAAGAAAATATTTTTTGTGGGTCGTTTACATATAGGTGATGGGGTTGTCGCACCTATTAATTAAATTATGCTCTCTATTTTACTCAAATGCAATTCTAATAATGTAATACACGTACGACAAAACAAACAAAATTTAGGTCTCTTTCTTTCGCTGTCTCTTTCCTTCATTACGTATGTTTCCGCTCCTGTTCTATAAAATGGAACATTCGCAAAGGGCTCTCCACAAAAACAGCTCAAGTGACTGAAACCATAAGGAATGGCGACAACACTATCGAGCGAACCAAAATTAAAGAATGATGACAATGGCTCCATCCGGGTGATTGGTGGATTAGGCAACAATAGCTACTTCAAACACTCCTTTTTCCAGGTTTTTACTTTCAAATCTGTTTTTTTATAATTAAATTTCCGTAATGTTTTATTCATTTAGAATATAAATAGTGTTCTTAAGAACAACTTGGAAAAAACCCTGAGATTACAAATAAGAAAAACTTATTTAACCAATTTGAATCCTTTTTTTTTTAGTTTTATCATTTTTTAACTATACTAAATTCACAATATTAACCAGATACGGTACTATTTTCTAACTTTAACCATATTTTTTTTGTATTTATAACTAATAAAATAACAAATATCAAATAAATAACAAAAGTATAATTACATTAGATACAAAGTAATAAATAGCATTACTAAGATTGCTTTGCTATAAGTACAACATACTTTAATTTGTGTCAATATGGCAGAGAATGGCTGTAAATGTTACAAAGAATATCATAGAAGAGGCACTTATGGAGAAGCTAGATGTGAAATCTTTATTATCTACTTCAAGCTCAATTCGTATAGCTGATTTAGGATGCGCCGTCGGTCCTAACACCTTCACGGCTGTGCAAGACATTATAGATGTAATTAAAAAGAAGTATCAATTTCAAATCCCTAATTCCCCAAGCCCTGAATTTCAAGTGTTCTTTAATGACCAACCATCAAATGATTTCAATACCCTTTTCACATCTGTCCCTCCTGAAAGAGAATACTTTGCGGCTGGAGTTCCTGGATCTTTCTACCAAAGATTGTTCCCGGAGAACTCTCTCCACATTGCGCATACCTTCCTTGCGCTCCATTGGATGTCTAGGGCACCGAAAGGTATGGAAGACGAGAATTCTCCGGCATGGAATAAAGGGAAGATTCACTATGCAAGTGCCTCGGACGAAGTGCTTAAAGCATACGCAATGCAATGGGAGAAGGACTTTAATATGTTCTTGAATGCTAGAGCCAAAGAGATTGTGCACGGAGGAATTCTTATTGTTGTGATGCCTAGTATCCCTGATGGGATGCCTTATTCTGAGCTTGCAGATGGGATGATGTATAACTGTATGGCTTCCATTCTATACGATATGGCAAAAACAGTAAGTTCTTTTATATTCATGTACAAGTAAATGACTTTCAAGGTCATTAGCCTTTCATTTTATTTTATCTTTTCTTTCTCTAAAAATAAGAAAAATTTAAAGTTTATCGATGCCTTTATAACTAATACTTATATTTAGTAATATGAGAGTTGTCTTTTGTATTAAGAAGCAATGAATTTAATTCTTACTAGAAGTCAACCTTGAAAAAATTAATTATATTTAGCTTGCATCTATGTATAAGCAAAAGATAAATTTATTACAAATGTGTGCATGTTATTAACCCAAACAACATAGTTCAATATTTTACTTTCATCCCAGCAATTTCTTTAACCAATTAATTCATCTCTAGTTTAAATTTGTTTTCATTTTTTGATCGTATATAAGAACTCTACTGGTCAGAATTTGAGCAAGGGATGTAAACTTAAAATTAAATTTGTACGAAGAAATCACCTGTACAAAAGATCATGAAATTCTTTAGGCATAATACAAGTTTGTGAATCTTAATTTACGTACATTAATATAATAATGAGGACTTATATGTCGTTTATATCCTTCACATATTTATTTGAATTTTTCGATCATATGTATTGTCATTTAGCTAGCTAGTAATAATTTATATTCTTTATCTTTTGGACACTTCAAAATTGAATAATCAAATTGAATAAATCCAACATTCGTGACATCACCGAACATATAATTAATTTATTGCAGGGATTAATAAGCGAAGAACAAGTTGATGCCTTCAACATGCCACTATATGCTGCTCCACCAGGAGAATTCACAGCTGCGGTGGAGAAAAATGGTCATTTCGAAATTGAATCTTTTGGGTTGATGAATCCCTCACCATGGTTAACTGAAGGAGTACATGTTGATATGGTCGAATTTGTGAATCATATAAGGGCTGCCATGGAAGCAATGTTCCTCAAACACCTACCAAACCAGGCAGTCGATGAAATGTTTCTTCGACTAGAAGTAAAGCTCTCGGAGATTTCAGAACAAATGGAATCGGCTTACAAAGATAAAATTCAATCTTACTATATTCTACAGCGTAAATGAATGATCTGTGTGGTGATTGAACTTTTCTTTTTTCTGTTTTTAATTTGTGTTTGTTGGCAGCAAACTCTCACAAATTTTATTAATTCTCAATCTCTTATTGTCATTACAATAAGGCTCTCAACATCTATAAATATAGTAGTCCAAATCCTAGTTAAACAAATAACTCTAATTAACATAAAATCAAATTCCTACTCTAATAATGGTTTATAATTTAACTTGATTTAATATTTCTACATTATCTCGAATATTATTAATGAAAAAGAAAAAGAACAAAGTAGTGGCCTAGAAGGCAACAAACATTCTAGCATAGCACTGCTAAAGCTTAAAAAACTAAGCAATACATTATCTCTTTAAACCAAATTCTTCAAACTTCAACATCCCAAACATCATCTTCGACTTCATGCCCAAATATTTAAACCTCAATTAAATAGTTTTTCTCACATTTCTTCTCTTTCCAATGGTATTCAAATCGTTAAATGCAATTTCATGCCGTAATATATGCCTTTTTCTGTCTTTTATTTGTGTTCAAATTGTGAAATGGAAATTGGCTCTACAATTTATGAATTTTGGTTTATTATAAGAATTCTAACGCTCTTTTTTTTTTATTTTCATTATGTTATCCATGCAATGCAAAGGGTAAAATTAGACAATATGCACTTGTATATATCTTTTATGTCAAAATAATGTGAAGTTTGCACCTTATATTAGAACTAATTAATTCTTTTAGAAAATATCACTTTAATCCTTAAGGTGCAGACCAGCTAGTAAACAAACAAAAACCTTATACTTCAATTTTTAAGTTTAAATCTTATGAATAATAATTATAAAAAAAAATGTCACTATATATCATACTGTCTCAAATTTTTGTTCAAATAGACCAAACGCAAGTATTCACACGCAGCACAATACTAATTTAAAAATTGTTTAAAATTCTTCATAATGTAAAATTGAAGAATAGAATAGTGTCATCGGTGGGTTTGATGGTTGATCTTTTGGTGATATATTAGGTTTTTTTTTTACTTTTTCTATGAAAACTATTAATGTGGTAAGCTTTATGCTAAATCAATAATGCCACATTAGCACATAATTGGTTTAAAAAACTAACTATAATTTAATTCATTGAGATGCTAATAATTTGTGGGAAAAAAAGTGAAAGATTGGAATTACAAAATTTAATAATTCGTGTGAAATATATATTTTTTAATTGTTATTGTATAAGCTGTCACTTGGAGTACCACTTCAACACTATTTTCAAAAAATAACAACGGCATCACTTAACCGAAATAACTAATAATTAATTAGATTTGACGCAATCTCAAAAGGTGATATTATGTCTATTTAAATTTTCAAAATTATTATTCACTATATCAGGTGAATAAAGATGGCAAGTTGCATTTTAAGTATATGGTCGAAATTTAAAAGAATCTTTGTTTCAAATATCACTAACTATAATTTTATTCATTGGTTTCCGGACACCCATAGAGCACCAATACAGTCCTGGATAAATCAAGCATAAATTCCTTTTCAGATGTCCTTTGTTTTCAGAATCACGTCAATTCGGAAAGGAAATATATTAAAAAGAAACATAAGGATGCTTTATAAAGCATATAATGAAAAAAAAAATTCTGAAAGAAAATAAGTTTTCCTCCAAAGCTGCCCTATCTTTTAGCGAAGCACATTTTGTCATTTTTGACGTAGCATTTTTTTTTTGGTCTTCTCATAGATATTTAAAGCAAATGATATATTCTTTAAAGAGGCCAAAAGAAAAGAACAGTTTGATCGTTATTATAATTTTTTATCCTCAAATGCAAAAATATTTCTTTTTTTTAGTTCATGATTTCGCACATTAAGCATACAGATAGACAATATTATTAGCGAAAACAACTAAGGATCAAAAATCTACCTGTCAATCTAGTAGGGATAGTGAAGAACATGATCTTAGCAGGCCTCTACAGTTGAACCATAATCTTTATGGATGAGAACAACTGATTATGTGCAATTTAGATGCCTCTCATTAGGACCGGGATTTATTAGAGAATAAGACAACCTTCTTCCTTCTTGCTTGAAGAGAATACGAAAGTGAGAGGGAGACGGAGAGAAGAGAGCGTGAGAGATTTTGGAAGGAAAACAAAAATAGGAACATATTTTTTTCTCTTCTTCTTATCTTATTTTCTTTCTTTCTCTTTTCCACATATATTTAATATGAAGAAAAAAGATCATTCTAGATCTTTCTTGATTTTTCCATTCTTACTTCGGCTTCATACTGGGCTTTTTATTAATTAGGCTTTCTAGGCCCAATTAAGAAGCCCACAACATCAATTAACTCTACAACTGACAGATCTCATTTCACCCATTAACGTCATGGGCGCACCTATCTTTTCAACATCTCCTACTCGCACATGACAGTATGATACATTATCATATAACATGATTAAAATTTACATAACCACGCTTGATCCCCTTGTCATACAGACAAATAGATCATACGATCAACATACATGAAGAGTATATGCACTATACACCAATTAGGGTCATACAGTGATCTTGACTAATAGATCTTATTGTTGTTATGTATTCAATACAAGCTTCACCCTGTAAATGAAATTTATGTATGCCTTTCCCTAGAACGTTTTTCACAATCATTGCTTTTGCTTGCAAAGTTGATCTCAAGGAACCTTTACTCATGTTCACACATCATGACATGCAATGATAAGCGCCTATGCAAACATTGAGACTGGTGCTAATGCGTCATTACAAATGATGTTCCACTATTACACTAAACGATCCACCTAAGTCAAGTTCACTTGCTCAGTGTAAAATGCTTGAACGAATCAATCATGACCATTAACGGTACACAAATGAAGCCTTACTTAACTAAGTGGTCCGAACATGTTGAGGGTCTTTAGAGTTAAGACATCGAGAACCGTATGTTCACGGTAGAGTCTCATACAAGGAAATGTGAGATCTTTATTTATAATCTTTTCCATCCCTTTGGTCGTATATAGCACATGCGGTATAATCATGTGCCGTGGTGTTCTATCATTCTCTTGGAAGATCTCATTTTAATAAATTTATTAACACCACACATAAGCTTAAGTTAAAGTTTATTTCACTATTTTAACCTTAATCCACTACTTAACACGATTACTTCGGGCTTTTAGACAGAATACATTAGAATACTCTCAATTTTAACGTATGATCATTTGACAATCAACATAGAGTTTATCCTATGGCATATGTTTCTTTTTATACGAATTTTCTTTCCCTTTTACAATGATCTCACAATTGTAAAATGCAAGATGACTTTTTGACTATGAAAATGTTCTTGACTCTATGCTCAAAATCAGTCTCATCTTAGTCCTTGCCTCATATGTTACAAGGATAAGATAAACACTCGTGTGAGTGGATTACTTTTCTGTTCAACATGCTTTTCTACTAATGAATGTGTACTTACAACATTCTTATATGTGTATTGGAATCAATGATTTTTTTTAAAAAAGTATGATTTTTATTTATGGACTGAAAATGATAATAAGGGAATACAAAGTATTGTAATTACATACTATGTAGACCTAGAGATGCAACATGTCTGATGAAATCATCTCTAGCTAAAGGCTTAGTTAATGGATTTGCAATCATTTCTCGAGTAGGAATATACTCTAAATTCACCTCTCCTTGTGCAAATAGATTTCTAACAAAATGATTCTTGATCTCGATATGCTTAGTTCTTCCAAGGTATTTAGGGTCCTTGGAATAAGCAATCGATGCTTGATTATCTCTATAAGTAGTCAACAGGTCTTGAGGGGCGGTTAAGCCCAAGTGGTTACGAAACCTCTTCAACCAAACAACCTCTTACACTACAACAGACTTAGCTATGTACTCAGCTTCCATAGTAGACAACGCTACACTAGTATGTTTCTTGTTTCTGTACAACACAACTCCATTGGTAACCAGGAATGCATATCTATAGGTGGATTTTCCATCATTCACATCACTGCCTAAGTCTACATATCCTTTTAAATTTAGATCCTTCCTTTAATAACACAATGTGAAATCAGTAGTGCCCTTCAAGTATCCTAGAATTCATTTTACTTCTTTCCAGTGCGATTTTCCAATGTTTGACTAGAATTTGCTTAGCAAACCAACAAAAAAGCAGATATCGGGTCCAACACACATCATTCCTTATCTTTTTCCTTTTGTGGATACTTCTTATAACTAAGTTCGTGGTTCTTAGCTATTGGAGTTATCACAGGATTGCAGTTTTACATGTAAAATTGCTCTAAGACTTTCTCGATGTACCCCTTTCGTGAAAGAGACACCAACTGCTTAGAATGATCTATTGAGATTTTAACCCCAAGGATATATTGCATTTCCCATGTCTTTCATTTCAAATCTGGTCGATAAACAGTCTTTAACACCTTGATATTGTTCAGATCATTACCATTAATAAGAATGCCATCTACATATAACGCTAGAATGACAAACTTGTCTACTGATCAATTAAGGTATACACAATAATCTTCATCGATCATTTTAAAATCGAATGAGATAATGACCTCATAGAAGCAAATATAACATTTCCTTGATGATTGCTTGAGCTCACAAATAGATCTCTTGAGCTTGCAAACTTTATGCTCGTTATAAGGGACTTTGAAACCTTCAGGTTGTATAGTGGAGATTTCTTTGTCCAGTTCCCTATTGAGGAACACAGTCTTTACATCTATCTGATATAATACAGATCCATAACAATAACTAATTCTAAGGTCAACCTTATCGATGCAAATCTTACAACAGGTGAGAAGGTCTTGTCGTACCAATTCCTTCCTCTTGCGTAAACCCCTTTGCGACTACGCAAAATATTTGCTTGATGGGATTTCCCATTAGTGCCACACTTAAATCCTATGCAACCAGTTGTTCCTAATGGCTTTACATCATTTGGGGAGTTTAACCAATTCCCACATTTGGTTTAAACTCATAGATTCCATTTCGTCTTCCATTGACTTAATCCACTATTTCTTACTTGGGGATTTAAGAATCTCTCAAATGTTTGCACGTGATTCGTTGTCTAATGGGATTATAGTTAAGAAAGTTTCACTCAGTTCTTCTATTGAAAAATGTTGTCATGGAGTTTTAGCTCTCGTCAACTTACGTGGCAATTTCGCCTCTTGATACACAAATCTCATACATTCATCAAGATTTGGAATACTCCCATTACGAGAAACATTCTTATTTTGATTTGTCACATGAGTTTGACTCCCACTCAAATTAGGATTCATACTCGCATTTGCGTTAGGATCAAGAACATTCACACTTGCCAGATGTGTAAAGTCTAAACTTTCATCCTCGGCCACAAAATCTCTCCCACTCGGATGGAGTTATTATGAATGTTCAGGTTTCTGTGTTTCACAGAAAGTGAATTCTTTATTCACTTCTCCCAATTTTGGAAATTACTTTTCAAGGAATGTGACGTCTTTAGATTCGTACTCGATTACTGTGCCATCATTTTGCTCTCTCACTAGCATGTATCTTTTGGAGATTGTAGGATATCTTATAAAGATTCATTTTCTATCCCTTGTGCCAAGCTTTATGTTCTTGCTAGAGGTATCATGGGCATAGATTACATAAGACCATGGCCTCAAGTAAGATAGATCAGGTTTGCGATATGTCCACATCTCATAAGGTGTGGTGGCAACGGATTAAATGGAGCGCGGTTTAGGACATAAGTCGTTGTTAGCAACACATCTCCCCAAAAAGAGATTGGTAAGTAGGCTTCAATCATCATTGATCTTACCATATCAATGAGTGTTCTATTTATCCTCTCTACTACACCATTTTGTTGTGAGGCCCTAAAGATTGACAATTGGTGTTCAATTCCCCTTTCATCACACAATGCATTGAATTCCTTAGAAAGGTACTCTCAACAATGTTTGGGTCTTAAGGCCTTATTTTTTCTATCTAACTAATTTTTAACTACAATCATAAATATTTTGAAACTAAGTGCTTCAAACTTATGGGAAATCATATAGAATGATTGTAATGTGTATAGTCATCTATGGATGTGATGAAATAGTACGCTCTATGATGTGCTTTCACGTTCATTGGTCCACAAACGTCAGAATGGATAAGTCACAACGAATATTCAGCTCGTGTTGCTTTACCAAATGATTTTCACACTATTTTTCCATTAAGGCAATTCTCCCACGTTGGTAATTCGATTTTTTGTAAATTACCTAACATGCCAGCCTTGGCTAAACGAACCATACAATCTTGGCCAATATGGCTGAGCCTCGCATGCCATAGATTAACATCATTCGTACCATTTGATGATGAATTCACATAAGAAAAACTAGCAATTTTGTTATTTACATAATCTAAGTCTATAACAATAAAACCATCAATGGAAAAACCAGAGCCATAATAAGTACCACCTAAAAACAGATATACCTTATCGTCCCAAAAGACAAAGTAAAACCATGATTCATCAAAGACAAAACAGAGACCAAGTTCATTCGTATCCCTGGAGCATAGAGGACATCATGTAGCAACAACGTTTTTCCACCGCACAAGGTCAACATACAAGTGCCAATACCTTGGACCTCCACTTTTGCATTGTTCCAAACGTATATTCATATTATTCTATAGGGGATTCTCTGGAACTGGATATATGCCTCACGTCTTGTACTCACGTGGTTGTCACTCCTAAATCAATCACCCATTAAGGATTACATTCATTTAGTACTACATAATTTGGAACGCAAGCATAATGTAAACAATAGTTTGTACCTTCTTAGGAGCATTGCATTCTTTAGTAATGTGCCCCCTCTGTTGGCAATTGTAGCATTTTATCTTTGAAATGCAAAAGATGCCCTTGGCCTTTTTCTTTTATTGCCCTTTTGGTTTCTGTTTACCCTTGAAATCCTTTCTTTTGTTCCTGAAGAAGATTTCCCTCTACTTCCTATTCTCTTTACTGGTTGAACCTTTTTAAGGCCCATAATAAGCCACACAAGCCTCAGCATTAACCTTGAGAGTCTCCAAACGGTCCTTCTTGAGCTCAAGATGGCACACTGTATCATTGAAAGTTTGGATATTAGAAGCATACATCAAGTGTTGCTTCATATGATCCTAACTACTCAGTAAAGAACGAATTACAGCTTGGATTTTTGGCTCCACGGTCAGCTTGTGATCGACATTGATAATCTCACCAATCATATTTCTCATTGCCTTAAGATACTTTTTCATAGCAATCAGGGTGTTTCTCGTACGTGTCAAATTTGATGGTCAAAGATCAAAGGTTAGTCAGCAACACACTGCCAAATTAATTTCTCCTTCAATGTAGCCAATAGATCTTTGGTATACTAATAGCCTTTGAATTTCTTAGCGATATCATCATCCATTGCACTCAGGATGATGATATAGACAATGGTATTCTTCTTCTTTCAAGCGACATAGACTTCACAATTACTCCTATGTTGAGTGGTAGTGCCCTCCTCAGGTTCGACCATAATCGATTCCAAAAGAATAGAAGCATTTTGCTCCTCCAGCACATATTGTACTTTCATAGCCCAAATCTCATAATTTTCACCATTTCAAAGAATTAGAAATATTTTTTTAGAAATCTATAACACAAAGTAGCATAAAATAAGGAGATATAACAATAACAAGCATTGACTATTCATTCAAAAATTAAACAAGTGCACCCAATTATGTAAGTTTGAAATTGAATAGTACACTAAGTGTTCCATTACCATCTCTTTCTTAATAACTAATTATACTAAATTAAATTTTAAGGATAGTAAATGGCCAATCCTCCCATCTTATAGAATTCGATCTCTAAGTTTTTCTTGCTTAGGCTTACTATATTGGTTATGGCATTTGTGAGTCCATGCAGAATTAATGATGCAATAACATTTAGTAACATTAAACATATGAATAACTATGTTCATGACAATCAAGCAATTTAACACAATAAAAGCTCAAAATAATAAATGAAACTGACATCATTTATCATCTCAATACAGTAGTAATATAAACATACCAAGAAAAACCAAAATACATAGTGTATGTCCATAAAACTTATTTATGTGCAAGTTGACAAGTAACCGACAACTTGTCCAAAGTTAGTAAACAAGAGACCCATCACTTATAGACTAAGGTCTTTAGAAGTGACGCTCGAAATTCTTACGACGATTCCTCAGGAAGAGTGCATGTAAGGTCACCAAGGTGCAGACGGTTAGCCTCATAGAAACTATTTAAGACCATGGTTGTGTTAGGCTGTAGACGCCTGAGTGCACCTCTCTTAGCCTAGTCAAGTATGAACCCCCTAACGGTTTCTCTATAGTCTCCTTCGACTACGAAGAGGAAATACCACACTAATAACTTCAAATTGGTGAAAGATTTAAGGACCACATTAATCATTCCCTGAATGTCAGTACCTAGTCTAAAATTGCCTCTCCACACAAACTATTGAGCTACATTGTTCATACGAACAATATGAGCCACTACACCATCGATATAATCTTTACGTATCTTGAAGTCCATCTTGATAGCTGTCAAGTTTTCTTTTAGACATCTTAACCTAGACTTCGCTGCTGGGTCTCTAGCTACCATAGGAACTCGGTATCTCACCATCTGAAACAGACAAAGAAATGCATATTAGTACAACTGATGCAGATTATTGATTGAACATACAATAAATAGAAGTAGCCAAATCAACATGTATAAAATAAAAAATAATTTACATGAATACAAGAAATTTTACCGGATTTAAATTCAAACATAAAATACTTACTTTACATTTAATAACACCAAATAATTCAAGAAATATTGGTTCTGAATTTCAAAAATTTTTACAAAATATTGTAAAAACTCCAAAAAAATACGAAACATATTTCTCTAGAGTATGGGAAAAATTTAGACGTCAGAAAATGCTGCACGCGCAGCCAGAAAAGGGTGCGCATTGGTCACACAGCTTTATGCTTTGCTGCCATGTGTCAACGTAAAAAAAGGTCACATGTTACTCATTGACACGTGTCACACGTTGATTAATCAACGTGGCGGTCAGGTCTACCTGGCACACACATATGGCAGATGGCGAGGTGCTTTCATGTGGCAATGGTGGACACGTGTCACCACCTTATTGGTCGACGTGTGCATGGGTGTCTATTAAGCTTTGACACATATCGATGACATGACAGTCTACGTGGCAATATGTTCCACGTGTTAGCTCTTGAACGGACTTTGTTGATGATAGCAAGAAGTCAAACACTAAAATTACACAACAACTTCTAAGCATGTAACACACACAGAGGCTTGCAGATTTTGATAAAACACACTCAAAAATAATCCTACTTCTCTGATACTATTGAAAGCATACAAAAAGCATACAAACATATAGTATTATAAGCGGAATAAACCAAGGATGGAGAACCTACCTCTCTATCCAGCAGGGCCAACGGAGAATAGGATCTTAGCGGACCTTTAGAGTTGGACGGGAACAACTGATTATGTGCGGCCTAGTTACCTCTCCTTAGGATCGGTATTTATTAGAGAAGAAGACAACTTTTCCTCCTTCTCGCCTAAAGAGAACGTGAAAGTGAGACGGAGAGAGGGAAGAGAGAACGTGAGAGATTTTGGAGGGGAAAAAACAAGAACGTATTTTTTCTCTTCTTCTTATCTTCTTTTTTTTCTTTCTCTTTTCCACGTATATATCTAATACGAAGAAAAAAGATCATTCTAGATCTCTGTTGATTTTTCCATTCTTACTTGGGCTTCATATTGGGCTTCTTATTAATTGGGCTTTCTCGGTTCGATTAAAAAACCCACAACGTTAGTTAATCCTATAGCTGACAGACCTCGTTCCACCCATTAACATCATTGACAGACCTGACTTTTCAACAGTTCAAGTAAGTAAATTCGAAGTACTTTTATTATAACGTGATTAATTTCGAATTTCAGACTTGAGCACTCAACCCAAGTGATACCAGTTAAAGTAGATCAATATCGTTAATTCAATTGATTGCATAATATTGTTTTCCAGTTGTCAACAAACACACTATATTCGGATAGACAGATGTCAATTTTTTAAAAAAAAAACTGATTCCTAGCTATTGAATATGGATTAGTTAGTGAAATGATGCCTTATACATGTACATGCAACATCTCTTAACAAAATAACTATATCCTTAACATTAATGTTGTGATTCCTTTCTAGATAGTTATGTTCTATCACTAAATAAAAAGATATGTAGGAAAACTTTTTATGGATCTCTCAATTTGAAAAGAAAAAGTGGTGGAACTTGAAATTTTTGTGACCAAATTTTGGTAGTAACGCTGTTTTCGTGACGAAATTTCTTTGATTGCGACAAAAATTATCGTCGCAATCCTGTCATTTTTTTTGTAGTGAGCCTTCATTAAAGATGACGTGTTTATACGTTTAGAGAAATGAGAGAGGGAAAGTTAAATTATGAATGATAAAAGAAAAAATTATACAAATTTGATTCATTTGAGAGAAAGGAGAAAGAGCTCTCTCAAGTCATCCTTCATACAGCTAAAGTGGAGCAATTCAAATCTGCCCCACAACAAACCTCTTACGTAGTGTTCACCACTAACAATGTAACTATGAAGAAAGCCAGCAAATAAGATGCAGTCAACCAAAGAAAAATTGAATTAAGATGCACTGCAATTTCAGCCTTACTCTATAATAGCATGTTAAAAAAAATCAATTTAAAGAAACTTTGAAGAATTAAATTGGAATTGATTATAGACAATAGACAAGCCAAAGACAATAACAACTCAAAATAAAGCGGCACTATCGACCCTTGTGGTCCCTCCGGCGACAAGAGGAAACTAAATAATCAATAAAAAATTATCATATTTAAATAGTTTAATAACGTTAAATAGCATGACCTTTGATCGTTTTGTCACTTATGGCTCAGTCTTTAGAAAATAACATCTAATAGTACTACATTTGTGATTTTTTGCATTCGCCGCACAAGTTAGTATTTTCATTAAAAAAAGGACAATTGATGACGTAGTACTGACGGTGTGATGACTATCAATTGTCGCTTTTCTGACGGAAATACTAACTCGTTTCACGAATGCAAAAAATACAATAGTGATATTATTGAGTGTTATTTTCGAAAGATCAAGCCATAAGTGCAAAAATAAATAAAGGTCTAGCTACTGTTTTGTATCTATATGTGAATATTGCAATTTGCAATAAATTTCAATTATAATTTTGTTTTTTTTTTTCCTTTTTAGATGGACCATTACTCTTGCATCATCCATGACATACACAATTTTCATAATTATGTATTTTTTTATTAAATATGCCTTTCCAATTTTGTAGGGCATTGGTGGTGTGTCAAACGAACAAATAATAAAACCTTTTCATAAATAATATTAGAGTAAAACTGCAAACATGGTCAAACCACAGAGACCAGCGTATAATTGCTTATTTGTCGAAAATGAAAATAAAATAAAGTTCTTGATTTTGTAAGCAAAACCGAGAATGTAAACCAATATAAATTAAAATTCGAAATGAAAAAGAAAATAAATTGCACCAATAAAAATGAGGAAAATTCAATAACAATGAAGGCACAAAGAAGAACTTTAATATAGATCGTTTGAATAGACAAGGTTATAATTGCCGGTGACGCATTCAAGTAACTAATCTCTTCTTACTTAATCGATAGCCACATGATGCATTGCATACTATTTCCCTTACCAACTATGAAACCCTCAGGACATCCTGACAAAATTTAATCTCATGATGGCAGTAAGAATCAAAGCGACATCTATCTTAGCCAGTGAAATCGAAAACACCGTAAATCATTTAAATCAAATTATTCAATTCCAGAGCATTGAAAGTTCTCCAACCAGATTCATTCAAGTTATTCGCTACCTAGATTAAGATTAATGAGTAACACTCTATTAATCCTAAATAGCGATATATTATTTGGTTAATCAAACAACCGATCAAATTGACCAATCAACACAAACAATAATAAAAGAACGACAAGCATAGTAATTGAATAAATATTCGAGTCAATTAATAACAATTAACAACAATAGTCACACAATCTAAACGGATTTAATTTTAAAAATACATCAATTAGAGATGAGTTTAGTTACAAAAAATTGAGGAAGAAAGCCAAGAGCAATAAAAATGTGGTTTGCCCTTCAATGTCAAAAGATAGCCGCCAAAGAGAGAATAAAAAGGTTTAAATATGCGGCTTGGCAAAAGCCTAATTCTCTTTTAAATCTAATCACCAAAAATAATAAAAAATAATAATGGTTTCTTTGTTTCCACAGTAAAAACCTTTTATTTCGTCCATAAGGCTCAAATTCCATTGCCCATTTGTCCACAACATGTGGCCCAATGTAATATAGTCTGCCCAGTCTTCGCATCATTTACAACATGATCATGTCGTAATGCAGTCCAAAACCAGTTTGCACCTAAAACAACGTCGTTTCCTTCTCTTTTCGCACCCGTTCACCTTAACAACAAAGAAAGCAACAAAACATAAAAACAAACTAATAATAAGAATTTATTATGCAAAAACAAATACAAAATGCAACATTAGATATGTATAAAATGCAACCTATAAATTATCAAATGTTAAGAATTTAGGTTTTTCTTAAAAAAAAATGCCGAGAAGCTATATACTAGTTTTTTATCCGATTTATTTAATCTTTCACTACTCTAGCCTATTGGACCTATAATATATTATAGATGGCCTACATGTATTATTCTATCCAACGTAATATAAATTTTGTTTGGATAGGAAATTCTACTTGATGTTGAAGTGCATAAAAACAAATAAAAATGAAACGCTAATCACGTATTAGAATGTCCTTTTAGTGAGCAAGTGTTGGGCCAAGGACTCGTACGTTTTCCATTCTGCTAGTTTTTAAATCACTTTCAGGTTGTTTTGGCAAGAATTTGAATTTACCTATTTTTTAAAAATAAAATGCCACATCGATTTTTACGATTAAAAAGTTGTGATATCAATTCGTAATAAGAACAAATAAATTTACTTATAGAAAAAGAACAAGCCACCTTGCTAATAGAGAAAACTTTCTTATACGAGTAAGGTATAGATTTCCAGTGTAGCCAAGTATGAGACAACTTCCCTTGAATAAAAAAGTTAAAGTATTGAAAAAAAAGCATAAAATTAAACATTATACACTAAAAACAATACAAATATGTAAAAAAATAACACAACAAACATAAAATATATGTTAAGAATCCCACATTGTTTAAGTTTAGAATCCCAAATTTTAGATGATATTAGAGTCATCCCTAAAACAATAGTGTTGGATGGTACCTGACTATTATGCCCTCATATGTCCAATCTTGTAAGGTTTGAGGGGCTGTGTCATAAATTCCACATTACCTAACTTGAGATGAATGCTTAAATTTGTAATTACGAGGTAATCACACGAGTACCTTTGGCATTAAAGTTAAGCCTAATTTTAAGAATATATAAAATATAGGATATATAACACTAGATGTCACTGTATATATACTCATAATACTAATTATACTTTATGTCTGTACTATATACATTATGCATATATATCTATATAAATACTTAATTAATATAAATGCAAGAACACAAAATATTACGTCTGTAACAAGTTTAAATACATTTAAGAAGGAAGAGAACTACCAAGTAGCTAGCTATGGTGTTGTTTCAGGTTCGAATTGCACTAATTTCTACGTTGAAGCACATGCAAGATTCGTAATTACGTTGAATCAGCTATATACTTTGTCTCGTAGGTTATTTCATGTATATTTTAGGTTAGGGTTAGGTTTCTAAACAAGTAGTAGTGTGGGCCGAAATTTGCATGAAGAAGCTCCTCCATCATGTTTATTTGGGCAAGTGGTTGCTAGCTAGGTCTTGAATCTTGATCTTTAGCTCCTACTTTTTCTGATAAATTATTTTTCTTTCTAATGTAAAAGTACGATTTCAAAAGGAACATACACATACCACAGTAATTAGGGGTGTTTCCTTTAATTTAAATTTGACAGTGCATAGAAAAATTCGAGAAACGCACCCTTACTGTTTGAGTTTCAGTTTATCATATCTTTAAAAACCAGTTTACGTTTGAAAAATAACACAACATATCAAATCACAACACAACTATACCAACTTAAAAAATCAAAACGCATATAAAAATTACAACTAAAAAATTAGCTCAACCAACTTATCAGAAAAAAAAAAAAGCTCAACCAATTAGCTTGTAACTAGTTGATGCTTGAGTCATCTCCAACATGGGTCGAGAGACTGAAATCCAGTGGGAGAAAACAAAAACAATCCAAAAAAAGCTCCAATCAATACTTTTATGTACATTCTATTACATGTATGTTTTTTTTACAAGTCAAAATTTTTATTCATTCAAACCAAAAAAAATTAATAGATAATAGATTTAGAAAGTTGGAAAAACCTCAACAACTCAATCTATGTTTTCAGCATAAAAATTATTAATTGATTCTGACAATAAAAGATTGTTAAATGTCGTTTAAATGTGAGATTTTTTTTTTAGTTTTTTCTAATAACTAATAAGACGTTCCAAGTTAATTTCCTGTTGTTGTTTTTTGAATTAGTTTATTAATATATTTAGTATCAGATAAAAACTTGTATCGGTATTGCAAATTCATTTGTCTAGAATGCTGAAACTCTACTTTTGCTTCTAGGTTTCCAGCCGAAAATATCATATGCTGATTGTAAGGAAACAACTCAAATTATTGCATTTCGTTTTTAACCACACTTTCGTAGAACGTCAAGAACATAGTACTTTTCTAAACAAATCTCAGTACTTTCCTGGAAATTTTTATGGGCAATGTATAAGAGGGAATCAAGCACCAAATACTTAGGGTTTGAACCACCCTAGAAAATTTTGAAGGCCAGTGGCTCCCATCTGCGTAGTAGCTACATAATCAATGACTTTTTTATGATTCGAATCAAGAAGTCTCATTATGTTCTTATTAATGCACATGCAATTCAAAAGCATAAATCATTAAATAGGCCTAGCTAGCTAGAAGCTACATGCCTACAGGTGAATGAAAAGAAAAGGCTAATTACCCTACGGTACATTAGGTCTGCCAATATCTTAAATTGCATCCTTGTTTTTTTTTTCAAAAAAACAAACTCTATTGTGCTCCTTGAGTTTTGTGGTTGTTAGTCAAATTCATGTGCAAAGTAATATGCTGATGTGGCACATGAAACCTATTAATAATAACTATTTAATGAGAAGTTTTCCCTTAACCATTTGAAGTCCTCTCTCTGCACGTCTCCTCTCCCATGTCTTTCTCCTTTCTTTGTCATGTGTTTAAGAAAGTGTATGTTATTTCATCAACATGAGTTTTGAATGCAGGCAAAACAAGGAACCTAGAAAAAAAAATCATTGGAGTGGTCTGAAGTTCTAATTACAGGAGCTAAATGTATGGATTTATTTTTATGAAAAGAATCGAGCTTAATTTCAATGGACAACTTTAGGCAATGATAAAACCGGAAAAAAAGGGAAAAAAAAAATAGTGTAACTCCGTGTTGAAACAAGTGGTTAGTTACATTGCGAATCTCATCTTAGTTTTTATTGATAAAAAAAAACACTTAAAATAACTTTTAATGATCAAAGGAGTTGCACAAAAGAACAAGAATATAAGCTTTCTCAAAATGGGGCGAGAAAAGAAGATCAAACTCGCATATAATAGGAAGAACATACGTATTGCAATATGAAGAAAAGTCACTCGTTGCAAAATGAAGGAAATCAAAAGAAGAGAATCGTGCACCTAAAGTTGAACATTCACATCCTATTTAGTAGAGGGAATCACGGAGATCTTTTTAATTAGAAGTTTCAAGAGGCAAGCAAACTCACATTACATCGAGAAGATCAACGCGTCCCTGTATGTCAACAACAAATCGTAGTCATTTTGCGCCATGTCAGAAGGGTGACATCAGAAGAATATGGAACAAATTATTTCATAAAAGAAAGCATTTATGCATCCATTGTGGAAAACAAGAATTATGAATTTAAAGTTAGAGGCACAGATTCAGGAAGAACTCACGTCTTATTAGGAGCTTACATGCATCTCGCACAAAGGAATTATACTAGCAAAGATATAAACTTAAAGCACAACGACTATATATCTCCAATAGGCAATAAATAGACTTCAAAACTTAGCGAATGAGAAGAAAAGAGGATTTAGAAAAAGGATTCTTACACAGGAGACTTACAAAAGAGCAAAGAAGTCTACAGACTCAATATCCTCACGTGTTTTGCATTGAAAAGACAATATTAATCATGGAATAACTTATTATTAAGTCAACTTGATTAGATATTTGTTTCTATCATTAAGAAAGTGTTTAAATTTCTTGACTAGCTTTGAAAAGGGACTGTAGGAAGTTCTTGTTGAACCAAATTGGTCAACATGTAAATTCCACCCAAGTTTTGATACAAAATATAGAAGCAGTTCAGTTTTCGAACATATTTAGTTAGTTAGGCACACAAACTGGACTTGCACGTAACTAATGAACCCTAGCTCAAAGCAAAGACACGTAACTTAAGGGTTAAGCACGGAAGATGAAATTACGCATGACTCTATCATTACGCACACAATGATGAATGGGATTTTAGCTGGAAACTTTTTGTCCATTTTTGGTTAAATATTTCGCACGTAAGTATGGGACTACGTACGTAATGTAGAAGCATAAATAAGTGGAAGCTTTATATCCATTTTGAAAGAAAAATTATGCATGTAGTGTGGCACTACACATGTAATGGAAGAGGAGAATTGAGTGGGAAACTCTATGGCAAGTTTCAAAGAAAAATTGCACATTCGTTGAAGTTCATCCAACATTCGTTGCACACACAATCCTTGAGGATCTTACGCACTTAATGACAGATAAGGACAACACTAGAGAATGACAGTTGTTATGATATGTCAGAAAATAATCAAATTCCCCTGATGATGTGACGTGTGCATAATGTTCAAACTTTAAATGAAGATTTTGTTGTGCATACAAGAGAAGAATTGTGTATGCAACTGTTAAAGACACAAAGATACTCTAATACTTGATTAAGCACATAACTCGATGCTACGCACACAAAAAATGGTGAAAATGAGGCAGGGCCTCCTTAGTGATGAAAAGGCAAAGAATTAAGCACACAAGTCTGGAGCTACGCAGATATTTTTTTTTGAAACCTACAAAGAGTTGCACACGAAAGTTATGTTCATGCAAGTACAAAATTTTCATATGACTCACAACGTCTCTATTTTCAAGGCCAACAATCACATATCCCAATGTGAATATAAAAGGACGTCTCCAACATCATAAGAAGAGAGAGAAATGTTGGCAAGTTTTGGTTCATTGATTTTCACTCATATTCTCTCTATTCTCTACTCTTTCTTTCATACCTTTCATTGATATTTTGATTTACAATCATTGTGGGTTGGTGCGATTAGTTTAGAGAGATTGGGAAAGATCCTGTAACAAGCAATCTATAAGCTTGAAGGGTAGCTAGGTTTTTCTTGTTTTATTTTCTTGAAAAAATAAGAGTATGTGAAGTTTTCCTTGTTCTTTTTCCATAGAAAAACAAGTTTAAAGGTTGCCTTATTGGCGTAGAAAACAAGAAAAGTTGTAAGAGGTTTCCCTCCACCCGTCAAGTGTGGCGTTTAATGGATTCCAAACTCTTGAGTTAGGCTTGAGGAGTGGTCGTGGGTCAAAGAGGAGCGAACCACTGTAAAATTGAGGCTTTGATCTCTTTCCCTTTATCATTTCATTTTTTGCCTTTTCTCATATTTTGTGTGGATTCACTTGCTTTTGTTCTTGTTTTCAAAAGCATCAAAAATTTTTTAGAAGGTTTTAACGTTTGCAAACAATCCAATTCACCCTTCTAGGATTGCCATCTTGGGCATGCAATTCTCACTTAACTTGAAAGTGATCTTAAAAGTCTCACTTAGTTAGAAAGTGTTTGTTAGAGTTCGTACTTACCTATAAAGTGTGTCATTAGTGGATTTTCCCTTAAGTGGATTATAGTGGAAATTATATGTGGTGATAGCCATAGTTTGATCAAACCAATATAAAAATCTTGATCTCTTTCTTTATTTGTTTCATTAATGATTTTATTATTCACTTAGCGTACGGACGCGCACACACCGTTTTATTGTCTTACCATTCACCTAATTGTTCACTATCTTGTTGTGTTAATTTTGTTTAGAGTGATAATCTAGAAAAAATAAATGTTTGAAGAAATCTATAGACAAGGTTATAACATCAAATCACTAGTTATCCATCCTCTAAAGTTTATCTTCAGCTGCATAACAACTCCCACAATCGGTATCAGAGTAGGTCTAAACAACAAAAGGTCGAAAACCTAGAGAAAAGGCAGGGAAGCTGTTTGGGTTTTCTCTTATTCACGAAAGGGATTGGTTTAGACCATGCTCCACTCTTTGATGGAACCAACGTTTCTACACAGAAGAAGAATGGCAATTTCTATGCAATCCTATGACATTAAGATTAGAAAGATTGTCATGCTTAGTCAAAAATACCTAGGAATGTAGATGGAACAATAAAACATTATAGGGACTACTCTTATAAAGATTAAGAGGCTATCCGCTTGAACTTAAAAGTAACATAACTCATATATTCATCTATGAAGAACACAATAGAATCCCATCTTGTGAAAGTACAACAAAGATTTGTAAGATTCTAGAGAAGACATATGAAGTAATAAGTCAAGTAAAAGAGACTAGAATCAATATGATTCCTTATGATTATGAATTATTCTCAATAAATAAGGGAGTAAGTATCACCAACATGCTCGATAATTTTGCAAAGATTACCAAGGGACTTGCTTCACTTGGAAGACAAATTTTAAGTAGTAAGAAAGTTGAAAAAAAAAATCTTGAGATGACTCCTTAGAGAATAAGATCCATATTTAACAGGTATTTTATAGAATCGACTGACATAAATGCAATTGTGTTTAGTTTATTTGAAGAGTTTTCTCATAAATATGAGATTGTGCTTAAAAGAAGAAATTCCAAAGTAAAGAAAAAGGAGAAATCTATAACTTTTAAGGCATCCTCCAAAGTAAAAAAACTCTAGAGATGATGATATCTCAAGTGAAAATGATGTAGAACCATCCGCTCCATATGATAAAAACTGCAAGAAGTTCACAAGAGAGAGGAAATAAAAGAGGCAACAAGTCATGGAAGAGAGGCAAGTTAAAGAAACATGAAGAAGACGAATGATACATTTGTGGAACTTTGAAGCATTATGAAAAGGAAAATTAGAAAAGTAATGCTATTAGTACTATTCATTTGACGTACAATTTTTTTAGAATTACAATAGTAATTACAAGTGAATTAAAACAAGTGAAAATGAATTAATACAAGTACAATTGAATCAACACAAGTACAAGTGAATTAATACAAGTACAATTGAATTAATACAAATTAATTTATAGAAGTGAAAAAAATAAGGGTTTGCACTTAATTATATTAAGTTGCCAACGTATCCTCTAGGGGTTTTAGAGAAATCAAAGCCCACGTAGTACTCTTATCTTTATGAAATTTGGCACCCCACTTACCTAACTCGAGTTGGAGTCGAAAGTTGTCCTTGTTGAAGCGTCATTAAGGAACTCGTCGGATGATGATGATTGAATGAGTTGATCTTGAGTCATTTCTTCCGTCTTAGACCAATCATCAACGTAAACTTGTGCTTCCAATGACTCGGGATCCAATTTTGATCTCCTTAGGTCTAAAATTTTGCATGCATTGCTGAATGTTTGTTCCACTGCTACTATAAAGGCTGAACGGCTAGAAATTGGAGCGCAACCTTTGCTAGTGTTGGAAGTGTCATCCTATGTCGTCTCCTTCACTCCAAAATTTGGAACTCTTCACCAAACTAAAAAACAGTGGTTAAATAAACTTCAAGCTCCGAATGGGAGCTCAAAGTCGAACTTCTTTGTTTCTTTTGCAAATCCGCTAAAAATTTTGTTCCCCATTTCATTACGGTGGAGGGGGTAGGCGGAAGTGTGGACGAAGCGAATTCATCATTTGAAGTTGAAGGAACATAATAAAATTCTAATAATTCATTTATTGAAAGCCTAACTCTACAAACAATTTGCAAAACATCAATATCATCATCATCTAATCCTAACATTGTAAATAATTATCCAACATTTCATGCAATAAGCCAAATTTAGATCTAGACATAGGATCAAAAATAAATGTAACAAGATAAATTTTAGGAATAAATTTAAAATAATTTAACGATTTCAATTTCATTTGAAGGATGGCGTATCGAATTTCTTTGATTTTCTCGCCTTCCATAAACACACCGGCTACATTCAATGTTTGTTCTACAAATTCATGCGAAGTTGGTCTATAAACATGGCTAAAAGTATGAGTGGCATCATTAAAATATTTTAAAATCTCCGTAATTTTTTTCACAAATATTCCAAATAGTTGGTAAAAGATTACTATTTGGATTATGTTGAGCGGAAAAAGGACACAATACATTTTTGTAATAAAAAATATTGATTAAGTAATTGAAAAGTCAAGTTCCAATTATTACCACCATCTT
>CAODLS010205467.1:0-17855 GCA_948243855.1 Flueggea neowawraea | reverse complement strand
GTTGCTTTGTTGAAGAAAATAGCAGGTTTCTGTTCCTCAACATGAACAGAAGTGAAAATATCCATCAATCAAAGAATTGTAGAGAATAAGAGTGAGTAGGAATGAATAGAACAGTAATGAAGAAAATCTGAAGAATTTTCCTGGAAACCTCGAGAAAATGAGCAGTTAGGAGAGAAAACGAGTGCTGTTTGGTTGTGTTTGCTCTGATACCATGATAAGTTTCAGAAAATAGAGGAAAAAAAGAATGATTTCATTGATTAATTATCTTGATGCATCAACATATATATACATGAGCAGAGGCGTATGAAGGAGGATAGAACCATAACAACTAAGTGACAGCTGGACTTGCTGAGTCAGCAAATAACCAACTATCTAATGTCTTCTTTAGGCCGGTTGTAACCGGTGGACCGTGACGTGTTATTGTGTCTCGGTTCGCTAATCCATCCTCCTGCAGAAGGATGGACTAACTGAATTAGATATGGGGCCGATATTTTTTTTTTAAATAATAAAAGCTGACAATTTACTCTAACGGTAATATTACCGTTGGAAAATTGTTGGGGGTTAAAAAATTATTTTTTTGGTCTTTAACGGCTAGTTTTACGTATTTTCTTATAAATATCCCTAAACACATTTTTTCTATTATTTATTCACTTTAAACACTCATTTATGTCCCCCAAACTCTCTCAACTCTAAAAATTTCTTTACATACTCTCAAATTACTCTCACTCTATTTTTTTTCCCAAAATTATGGATCACAACAATAAAAATACTCAATCCTTCCAATAAAATAACCCATCAAATTTTGTCAACTATCAATATTTTCAAAATAATCCATCAAATTTTTCCTCTTTCACTAATTATCAATTCAATCCCAATGTTTCATTTTTTTCATTTTCATATCAACCCGTACTTTTTAATTTTTGTAATTTCTAAAATTATACGTCCAATCATTTGTCACAAAATAATCTTTTTTGTAATTTTATTTTAATGTAATATTTTTATTTTAACGAATTATTTTTATTTTAATGAATTTGGGGTAGAAAGTATTAAATAAAACAGTAGATAAAAGTTAAGGAATTAAAATAAAATTGTGTTTAGTGGAAAGTTGAGTAAGCGTCACGCGAGACTCTTAAAGTAGCTCTTAGATTACCGATAAAAAAAAAAACTGAAGGACTAAAAACTGAAAACTTTAATAAAATAATAATAAAAATATTGAGTAAACGTCTTACTATATAACTTCAGAGACTATAAATTACGAATAACCTAATAAATTTGATATGTTGCTGACAGCTGAAAATGAGAGGAACTGATTTGCCGTTGGTGGACGCTTGGCTTCAAAAGGTATGCATTGCCATTTGCCTCTGTTTGGATATTAGGTTGCGTGTATTACTTACCGTTCTTTGTATAGGTAGGAGTATACTTTTTTTTTTGCTAATACATTCAATACATTTTCAATATATAGAATTTAATTAATTTATTTTTTCAAGTTACGTCGTTATCTTTTTTTACTATTGAATAATTTCCATATCGTATATGCTTTTTCGTTAAATTTTACATTTTTTAAATTCATAATTATTTATATTCTTTTTAGATTTCACTTGAGACAATTTATTTTGTTTTATGAGGGCACAATTTATAAAATTATTTTGAATAATTAACTAAAATATCCTTAAAATAGAAATATAATTTACGTACATTTGAGGCAAGAAGGATCATTTATAATTTGTGGGTTATTTACTGTGAATTTTAGTTAGGAGTTTTAACAGGCTAAATCATCAAATTCGAAGTGTAACTCAATCATTATCCATTATAGGTAGTGTCAAATACCCTCATTTATGTTCGGCAAAAAAAAAAGTACCCTCATTTATGATGAGGGACCATATGGCTCGAGAAAGCAGCAATTGCGAACCCAAAATTGTGTTCATTTAAGCTTTGGTTGCAAGAACACAGTGAAAGCAAACTTTGATACAGAATGACACTAGCAACTGCGCCAAAATGCTCGAATCTTAAAAAACAGTTATTCAAGAGAAAAAAAGGGTTAATATTTTAATCCTATGGGTGTGGCTACTCACTCTCTTGGGATTAATTTTATTCACGGTCCCTCTAAATTTTAGTTTGTTGTAACATGGTCACTAAACTCACTTTTGTTTTAAGAAGGTCATCGAGCATTAATTTTCGTTCTCATACGGTCACTATGACCGAATTTTACAAATCGTTGGTCCTGAATAATGACTAGGCATGTCACATCACTTAAAAATGACATATGGATGCTAATGTAGAAATCCAACCAGAAACCAAATCGAAAACCAACCCAAAAACCAACTCCATAACCAGCCTAACCCAAAACCTGACCAAAACCGCAACGACCCAAAAAACCCCTCCTCTTCTGACCTCTCTTCATCATCTTCCTCTATCTCTAATTTTTGCAGCAACATTCTCTACTGGATATGTATTTAATTTTTGTAGTTCCAATTTGGACAACACAATCACAATTCAAACTAAATATCATCCGTGCCAGCGGCAAGTTAAATCTGGCAAAAGTAACTATTTGAAAACAAAAATCAACATTTAATGACTTTCCTAAATTAAAAGTGAGTTTAGTGATCATACTGCAACAAACTAAAATTAAGAGTGGTTGTGAATAAAATTAACCCCACTCTCTTGTAAAAAAATTTAAGCGCATAATCGAATAATAGTAAAAGAGTGATGAATTTGCTCTTCTAGAGCCAATTTCTTCCGGATCGCCACTTCCCACATCCATCGGCGTCAAAGTCCTTCCATAAAACAGTGGCCAAGAATAATTGAAGGATTTATGACCAAAGAAGCCAGAGATCTATTGTTTTTGTTGCGCATGAAAAAAAGTGGATGGTCCACACCACATGAAGTCGGCAAATTTTGGTGGGACAAACCGCAGACAACATACTACTCGAAAATAGATTGATAAGTAAGTTCTCACTACATTGATAAACAATTTTACTTGTCACGGCGACAGGACTGAAACAAAACAAGTTTCACAACTGGAAAAAACTGTACAAACGAAGCTCGCCGTAGCGGAAACTGGCCGGAGGAAGACAATGATCCAGCCCCCACATCATCTGCTCAATCAATGAATGTTAATTGGAAGATAGCTCAAGTTGAGTGGTATAAGACAACCACATGATTTCTCAGGAAAACTAACATGCGAACACAGTAGCACTGTTGTCATCATCCATGGATAGCCACTTAGATACAGCCTAACTGCATTATAAACTCGTTTCTAGTTTGAGCAAATACTAATTGTCATCATCCATGGATAGCTACTTAGCTACATCCTAACTGCATTATCAACTCGTTTCTAGGCAACTTCCATGCATTAAACTTCTACACTAAAAAATGCACCATAAACGCTTTTGTGTAAGAAGTTGAACTCACCTAACATCAGCAGGCTTGAATTCTCAATATTTTTGGCCAAACAGAAAGCAGACTTGTTAGGAAAATAGACGATAGAATAATGCAAAAAATAACATAGAGATAATAATCACACCAAAATACAAGAATTTACGTGTTCGATTAATCGACCTACGTCTACATGCAGAAAGAGCGAGTGATTCTTTATTCTCTTAAAAAACGGTAAAAAAAACTTACAAAACATTCTCCAGTCTTAATTAAATATTCTCAAGCCAACTAATTATATATTTATAATAAATAAAAACTAAACTAAGGCATTCCAAACCCTAAAACATGTCCTATAATCCTCCAAAATTAAGATATAGTCGCAGGAGCATAACACACTGGTGAATTTACGAGTCCGTGTCTTGAGCCAGTTCATGCCATCATCATTATTCCTTCCACCAATCATGTGCCTTCATTCCTGTTTCCACCAATCATCTTCTTCTCTTTTTCCATCAAGTTGCAAGGTGTCCACCAATCAATTTTCTTCTTTTAATTTCCAAGAAAATCAATTCTCTTGATCCAATATTCTACCATGTTGGCTTTAATTCTTCAAAATTCAATTCAATCTTAACAGGACTGAAGTTCTTAAATTTTGGCGCCGTAACTAAACCATGACACATACCTGCTTCAAAGATCAATAACACGAGATAGCTCCTAGATCCTGTTTAACAAGAAATCCCCTTGCTCGATAGTTGCTTGGTGCATAGCAGTCTTCACATCAGCATGGTTAGTGTCAAGAACACCTACCACCTTATTAATCTTGCAATGAAGCTTTCCTGCTGCAATAAAATGTGATAGTTCACTGAAAGCATAAATAATCCGGTTTTACCAGAACCACCCACAACTTAATGAGGATCACGGACGGATCAATAAATGAGAAAGTGGGGTCCTCAATAAAATTAATATCTACTTGTTTTTGGTAGTTATTTCCTTTACTATATTTATAAAAGAAAAGTTGTTAACTTGAAAATTATATTATTTTTACTATTAGAGATAAAGATTTATTGACTTGAAAAAATATAAAATATGTTTGAAGAATATGGTAAGTGTATAATTTACTTATAAAGTTAGACATTAATTTTACTTGTATTTAGGTCAAATATTGTAGATTTACCATTTTGTATACATTTATCAGTGTTCTTACAATATATTATATATAATTTCAGGAACAAAATATACGATCAACAGTATTATATATAATTTTCTATTATTTTCTAGATAGAAAATAGAAATATAAAAATAAAAAATTTATTAAAAAATTATTATTAGAAAAAGCGGTTCGCCTATGACTGGTGGATCGAACTCAGTGGATCAAGGTGTAAACCGGGACGATAAACCGAAACCAATTGACGAGTCTAATTGAGATGGACCCAAAAGGACCATGTGCTAAATCCATTGGGTCAAAGCCCTTTAAGGACTTATAAAATGAAAATGAAAGAATGAAAATTATTAATTCTTCCATCCTACACACTAAAACATGAGAGAGAGAGAGAAAAGGAAGAAGAGAGCTCTTCTTCCACCATGTCACCTCTCTCCTTTCTCCATTCGCTCCTCCTACGTCGATGGTCCCAATCCGCGTGGTATCTAGGCTGCGAAACAGACGAACACTCTCGTCGCCAACCCGATCGCGGTTTGCTCGCGAGACCAACATCGAACCGATCATGACCTTTGTCTTCCGCTACTGGTTGGACTGCGCCTCCATAGGAATCGAGGTAGGTAGCTCGAACCTACTATTATATATTGTTTATTTGTTAAACTGATAGCTAAATTCTTTCAGACCCAACTAATAACACCAAGTGTAATTTTTTTAAAATTACTCTTAATTCTCACTATTCATTTCTTTTGAATTTAATGGTGAAGATTAAATTTAAAAAGTAAATTTATACCAACTATTAAATTTATAAGGAATTGATGATGAGAATTATGAATAAGTCAAAAATACTTACACCTAGTGTAAATTGAGCCCTCCTCCAATTAGTATATTTACTATACTAAAATAATCTCAATTGTACATTTTAAGGTAGCTAATTCTTAAGACCTTTAAAAATTATATCAAATCTAATTATTACTTAAATAATATTATCAAATAATGATGTATCTCGTGGGCGTCACATAACATGTACGTGAAAAATCATATATCGTTAACGTGACAACTTATATCATTTATCATGTGTCATGCTATGTAAACACATTTGTAAGTTAAATATACGTCGTCCCTCAACAAAATACAGAGTTACAAAAAATTAACGGTTAATTAGATTTAGACTTCCAACTTCCAAATTAATGAACGAAACGTACAAAATGTCTGAAACCTACAAATATTAATTAATTAATTATATATATATATATTGAAATATTACCCCATTAACATTTTTAATTAGCTTGCGAGGTCTTGTCACCTGTTTGAAAAAAGATGGTACAGAGGTTCAAATAAAAGCCACATTATACCACAACAATCATTGAACAATCTATGAGCCCACAAATAATTGAACAACATATATCTGTGAGAGCAACACACTCATGAAATAAATTTCCTCCCATGATTTAGCATTAAAAAAAAAAAGAGATTGTCATTTTCAATGGCCAATTGGCCTATTGTTATTGGTGGTTTGGTGATCAATTTTCTTGTCTTGAA
Source organism: Flueggea neowawraea (assembly GCA_948243855.1). Lineage (NCBI taxonomy): Eukaryota > Viridiplantae > Streptophyta > Magnoliopsida > Malpighiales > Phyllanthaceae > Flueggea > Flueggea neowawraea. The sequence continues at coordinate 11,788 of CAODLS010205467.1, read as the reverse complement.
AAAATATGAAACAAATATGTCCTATTCAATGTCCTTTGTACTTTATAATAAATCAAGACGCTCTCTGTGTTCTCCATAAACCACGAGCTTGGCTGCTTGCTTCAAGCAGGTGACAAAAGGTGTCCAAAGAGGAGGCCTTTTTGGAAAGTTCAATTTCTTTCATTAGAAGTTTTCTCCATTTTATATCTCCCCATTAAGCTAAAGAAAAATACCACATGTATATTATTGTAACACATCAAAGTAAAATCATGTTTTTCTACTTCCAAAACATCATATGCATAGGCCATGCACATAATTACTTAGCTATGTGCATGAGAACGCCACATGGCTATTCATTCCAAATGCGATCAAATTTACATATCAAAATATATATCAATAAGGTTTTGGATCAAAGGGAAATTTCATTGAAATGCTTAAACAAAGTACAAAGAGTGTTGTGAAAAATGCTTAAACAAAGTACATATAAAAATAACTATCAATAAGGTTTTGGATCATCGATTAAATTTTAGGAATAACACTTTTGAAGATACGAATTTGAATTACATAGCCATTCTTTCTCAAAGCATATAGAATCGGTAAATTTTGAAATCAAATTAGATCTTAAGATTACTCTGACTTGTGAAATAATACTTCTTTGTTTTTGATAAGTAGAAAAAAAAATACTTCTTTTTCAATTTAATTATCCTAAATTTGTGTAAACCAAAAACAATCAAACGAATGTATATTCTTTTTGTCTTCGGATCTATGTATGATTGTAATCAGCTAATTAATTACTTCTACGGCATGAAATTAAGCAATCAACAAGCAAGATTTGAATATCATTAAATATAATGACAATGACATGATGATATGGATGTGTAATTGGAGATCTTCTATATATGCGCATGGACTTTTCTCGCATGCATGTTAATTTAATATAATATGATTGGCAAAAAAATTTAATATAATATGTACTATTTTGGAGATTCAACTTTTGTCTTTCAATTAGGTTTTGGGACTAAAAAATGTGAGCTTTGTTAGATTTTGGATTCTAAAGTGAAAGCAATACAAAGAAAACTAAAGAAAAGAGTACTAGTGAGTTATATTTTAGGTTGCCAAATAAAACTATTGTTCAATAATCGAACCCCTCACTTTTGTGCACTAAGCTATTTTAAACAATCTCTCTTGCTCGTCGGCCCCTCCCTGCTTGCTCACAACATAATACGACAACAACATACTTCTCGTGATCTTTTGGATATTTTGGATCTGTTGTATATTCTAGAATTTTAGTTGTTGAAAACAAAATATAGGCATTTGTAAGAATTTTTCTTGGCACCATTAGATTTGTAACATGTTCTGTCATTTGTCGACCATGTTACACACGTTAAGCATTTTAAAAAACAAATAAAAGAAAAGAAAAGAAAGAAAGAAAGAAAGAAAGAAAGAAAGAAACACTGCCACATACTAAAGCTTATGCAGCAGCTAGTTAGCAGCGGTTCTGAAGCTGTTGCATTGTGAACGTACAGCAACGGTATTGCAGCAATTTATCGCCGCTGCAGTGATATGCTTTATACAAGAAGCAGAAAACCGTTGCATATTAGCAAAAAGACCGGAAAAAAAAAACTGAACCTCTAAATGAAAACACTTAAATCCCTAAACTCCGAAGTACCGATCTCTATCCTCCGCCGCTCTCAAACTCCGTAGTCTCTCAATACCTTAATTAAGAACCCTTCGTAGTCTCAAAATTGTTACAGTCACACTCTCAATCTCTTTTACTCATCTCTACCTGCTCCTCAGCTTCTATGGCACAACAATCTCAGCCGAAGACTCCTTCTGCGACATTGGCTTCGAGTTACCGGCAAGAAACTCCCTGTTAGTGAAAATTATTGCTCTTGAAATTGACAAATGACAAGTACTTAAGTTTAATTTTGGAGTTTATTTTCCATTTAAATTTAGTAATCAATTAAGTCATTTCATCAAAGGTAAAGTTAATTTGTTACAAGGAATAATAACTTGTTAAAGGTAGTCTAATTAGTGCTATTGGTACCATAAAGCACCGCCATAGACCTCCAAATTATTGGAGGAAAATTGGAAAAAAGTATAGTTGCCTTTCTCTTTGTTTGCTCTTCAGTATTATATATATTTTCATGTTAAAGATACAATTAAAGTTGATGCTTTTTCTTCCACTTAGAATGAAAAGTTCATGTATACTTGTCCAAAGCTGAAAGCCCCTCAAACGTGTGGGAATTAGGGTCTAGCTACCAACAAACCTGAAATAAGATTAAGAAAATCACTAACTGAAATAAGAAAAAAATACACTAGAATCAAATTGAAGGTTGATGGAGAAGAGGAGACTGAGAGGAGATGAGATTTTTGGAACGACAGTTTGAGATGAGAGGAGATGGTCTCAGAACAATTTAAGTTTGATATAAGAGAAGAGAGGGGACAACTCATTAACTTTCATATCCAACCATTTGAATTAGATTTAATTTAATTTGATTCGGTTTCGCTTTCTCGATTTCGGAATTTCCAAAATTTATCATAGCTAGTTAAAGAAATAAACTAGTTTTTCGCATTTCCTCGTCCAAAATCATTTGTTTCATTTCGGCTTTGTCTTCGGTTTAGTCCAACTGCAACTTAATTCTGTATGATATTATTTCAAGTTGGTCTTTTTTTACTCCTAGCTAATTACGCGTGTCCAATTGAACTTGAATTTGACCTATCTGATCCCCAATTCGGCAAGTATCTCCAATAGTTTCATTAAAAAGCAATTGTTGCCGCTTTAAGGTACTATATCAATTATTTCGTACAAAACCTTAATTTTTTGAAGTATTAATTACAAATAAAAAGGATATAGATTGATTGGGTATTGAATTCACGATCAATGTCAATTGGGATCAATCACCCTATTAAAAGAAGGCTGGTGTTTACTGCTGCTATTTATTGGCTATGGTTTTCTAGGAAAGAGCTGTTTTTCGGAATAAGCAGTTTTCGCAGGATCAGATAGTCAGGAAAATTTTTGATTGTATTACTCTTAGAGTTGTGGGTAGTTCTACTGTTTTGACATTGGTTTAGATTGTTGTGAGATGTTTTTTTCTCTGTTTTTTGGTTTCTGGATTGTTTAGCAAATGTTTGCTTATCTGTTACTCCTGATTATGTCAATCTCTTTGTCCAGAGTTTGGTAGGAATAATTGGAAAATGGACTTATAGATTTGCTTTGTACATAAGTGTATGATTCATTCTTTGTGCAATATTATTATGGCTCTTTACCAAAAAAAAAAGAATACCTTATACCAATGGAGCTCAAAACTTGGTTTGGTTTTTTACAATATTTATTGATTTAGCACAATCAATTGTCATGTGTATGTCATGTGTATGTTTTGATGAACATGACTGCTTGAGGTAATGTTATCCACATATAATAGATTAACACGTGTCACATAAAGACAATGCCATCATTTTGAAAATTGAAAAGATTTTAGATTCTCTCTCTCCTGATGGATGGCAAAGGAACATGCATGATCTCACACACGTACGCAGATTAAGGGCACAAACGAGTACAACGCTGAAATGTTCTCGAGGACATCTCACAAGGATTAACTCGAGATGACTCTCTCTGAGAATCAAAGACAATATCAAGAGTGTCCTCAAGGACGTCTCACAGGAAACAACCCGAAAAGATTTTGAAGTCTTCTAAGGATACAAAGAACAAGCAATAAGGATGATGGAAAAGGTCAGGCCTTGAGAAGAGGCAGTGGATCAAACCCAAGTCGCTAACTCAGGAATACTGATCAAAGTAACCACGTCCGCAAAATAAGCCCGATGAATTTGGGTGTTAGAGATCCTCACACATCAGCTGAATCATGTCGTGCTCCGAAAGATGCGGTAACTACTAGGGAGATGGGTTTAACCCATGTTGAACCAAGGATGTGGGGATGTTATGAGCAAATGTGGGATTTGAAACCCAACGTGGAAATGAATCAAGACGTAGGAAGCGAAAGCTTAGGAAAACCACCACCAAGGCAGTTTTTCTAACCCAATTACATATGAAGACATGCAACAGAGTAAGAGATCACACTCCAGACATTCTACTCGTTATTAATGTCAATTTAATTTCTAAATTTGTCTTTCGTACTTTACTTTCAATTTAGTCATATTTCTAGCAGGTAGTTATGTTGTTAAGATTGGGTTAACTGTTTGCGGTCGAAGTATGGCGACCCTCAAGTCCTCCCATACTTCGACCGTAAGTTTTTGATTCTTTTCTCAGTTATTGTAGCTTTTACATACTTGATTTAGTTCAACTGTTTACGAGCTCTGTGGTGAGTTACTCTCCCATAATTCGGATGTGAGATTTAAGACTTATCTTGTATTCTTATGCTTTGCATTTGTTTTATTCCAAAATCTATAAATATCATCCCCTAAGGTTCTTCGTATCTTTACTCTTTTTATCACTTTACTTATTAAATTTCTCGCGCTAAGTTGTACGTTGTTAGGCATCGTCGAACCCCTTACACGTGTTATGCGATCAATCACTTTACGTTTTATACTCGAATTAATTGTGTCTGAGCATACTTCGCAAAAATCCCCGAACAGGTAGCAAATATCTAGTAGAACAAATCAAAATAAACTATGGAGCATTCTGGTAAAATTAATACAACAAATCACAATCAACTATGCTCAAAGAAACTTATACCAATTAAAAAAAAACCATGTTCAACGAAGACCTCAGTTGGTCTATTATAAATAGAATTTCTCCATTTGAAATAAATAATGTTATGTATTCGTTCTCATAACTGTAAGAAGCATTCTCTAATGATAAAATTAATTAGTGTCTCAACTGAATTCATTCCATTTGAAAGAATTACTTATAAGGATTCAATTTCTTACTAAGGAAAATATCAAAATAATTATGGAAGTTAATTGGTTTGACAACTAGTTCATTTGATTTACAGTTAAATGGTATGAAGCATCACTAAAACTACGTGTCGCCAATTCGAACGTTATTACAAACATTCCTGGAAAGAAAAAAAACTTATAATTAGTAGATATATATGGTTAAGATCAAAGAATAAATGTTAATTAAAGTGTCCTTAATAATGCTCACTAAGGAATCTGCTGGAATTATAGGTGTCATTCTCCCAACTAAGCATCATGTGAGAATCCAAGCTAAATCGAACACCTCTAAAGTGAATTTAATTTGAAGATCCAAAGCCAAAGTTTATTAAAGGAGACTTTAAATGTCAATCTTATCCAAATTAATCAAGTTGAGTATTCATTTTAGCAACAATGTAGATTTTAAAAAGTATATGATCATTCATCCTTTCTTTTCCCCACATGAACTAACATTATCCGGTTTACAAAATTTTCAATAATTTTCGGCAAAAAAAAAATTTCAATAATTTGTTTGCATAGTCATATCATTCTTGTGGTCTTGCTTTCCTAGAAATATTGCTTTGTTTTCTTTACTCTAAACATTTTTTGAAGTGTATCAATTATACATAGAACATTTTGCTTTATATCTGTTTCAGTAGATATAATGGTCCAGCAGCAATTAGTGGCTAATGCTCAACAATGAGATTGATGTATACAATTTTTTTTATAATTACAATTCAGATACTTCGTCTGGTTTTAGTTAATGAAAAATACTTATAAGTAAATTCTTATATATATTTTTCTTAATTACAAAGTGCTCAGACACTTTATCTATATCAATAGTATATAACAAAAACTTTGTACACCTATAAGTATTTGTTTTAGATAAATTGAGTAAATTTTGATAAATTTATTAAATTATATGTAAAAAATAAAAAATAAAATGTCTTTATAAAATTAAATTATAACATGCTCTAAAACATACCAAAAAACACTCAATATATTAATCTAAGACGGTATGGATGAGTTGGCGTGAAACTCTTCCAATTTAACCAAATGTCTTGAATTCAAGTTTAGGTACGCAACTACCTTAAAATTAATTCTGTAACATTTAGGGTGTCACAAAGGGGAGCCCATTCATTTTCTGTTGAATATCAAAGATGAGATTTTTAAAAAAAAATGTTACAGACGTTATTCCGGATGTTGTCTGGTCCTGCGGGATTCCGGATGCCGCGTGGTTGAAAAAAAATATATTATGTGCAGTGCTTTTGGAATAGACAATTGTTCTAGACTAAGAGTTGAGATTATGTTTAAGTATATCTAACGTATCCCAATTTGGGTTTGTTTATATTAATTAATTAATTGTGGCCAGTTGTGTTGCTATCCGTATGGAGGGACATGTTCTCAGGCATTGATTTACCCAAGTTCAAGTATGTTTAGCAAATGGGACACAGGTTTATTGAGTTGGCATCACTTGGATACGACTATATCCAATTTTCTGTTCATATCTTTTATTTTAATTTTTATGTTTTTCTCTTTATTATTTTTGTATCCATCAGGCATTTTTTTTAATCTACGTGCATTGAAAATTCGTTTAAATCAAGTTGCTTGGAGTATATCAACCCAATTGGTATCAAATTTTTATTTATCGTGTACCGGGCTGAAATGAGTCGAGCTGCTCGCGAACGGCTCGGAGCTCAGCTCTATAAAAACTATTTCACAGATCAATTCGATAATAAATGAACCGATCTTGAACAAAATTTTAAACTCGTTTTAATAAACAAACCGAACTTAATCAACCAAAAGTTCGGCTCGAAAGTTAGCGAACAAACTTGTTTGTAGTCTCGTGATCAGGCTCGTGAACAAGCTCGTTTGTAGATTCGTGAACAAGCTCGTTTGTTGGCTCGCCTATATATATATGTGTGTGTGTGTGTGTTAAACTAAATTATGAAAAATATGTTTATGTTTAGAATAATATTTAATATTTGAGTCACATCAACAAAAGTTCAAATTTACACTAATTGATCGTGTCTATAAGCATGTTCGCATAAGATGATATAATATTAGATTGAACTTGTGAAACAAATTGAAACTTCTAATAGTTCTTGGTTTAACTACATGTTCAACATAATTTTATTGAACTAACCTAAATTTGATTATATTCTTTTTAGAGTTGTTTTCAAAATTGAACTAGCAAATCTTGTCTACAAATTTATTTGAGTCTTTGTTGAGCCGAGTTTGAAAAGCTCGCGAGCCTTGTGACGAGCAGAACTTGAACAAGATTTTGAGCTCAATAGAGAGCTCGAGTTTAAGTTCGAACTTGAAAAATTTTAGACGAGCTGAGTTTGAACACTCCAAAAATTGTCTCGGCTCGAATCCAGCCGTACGTGTACTTATATGAAATGAGCTTCAAGTATTTGTCATGATTCATATGAAAAGTATAGCTATTTTATGTTAGTTAATTAAAGTTTAATTTTAGTAGCTATCTTCCTTCGTTTTCATAAACAGCTTGCACAGTTGCCTCCGATCACTATAAACCAAAATCGAAATAATTTTTTGTATGGCCTTATGCGGATGGCATAATCAAGAGATTCGATTTAAGTCAATCTTGACAAAAAATAAAAAATAAAGAAAGAAACGTCTGTAACATTTAGGGTGTCACAAAGGGGAGCGGGGAGCCCATTCATTTTCCGTTGAATATCAAAGATGAGAGTTTTTTAAAAAAATGGGAATCCTTACTCAGCGGAGCTCGAACAATCTTTTTGGGCGGAGCCCGATCACTGAGCAAGTTAAACCTCAGAAAGACTAGTTCAGCAGCTCACCGCCAGGGCCCCTCATTTCAATCCAGGCATATTGAAAGACTCCATCATGTTTAATGCAAGTCCAACTTTGAAGTGAGGTCGTTCGGATTTGAACAAGGGACTTCACTTGCACCAGAACAAGCCTTCACTGATCGCTTCACCCGTGGTGGGTGAAAGATGAGTTTTTTTTTTTATTTCTTTTATCTTTTGAAACATTCATTAAAAACAAGTAATTATGCTTAGAATTGCAGTCAGGACCAAGCATAGACTTAACTGGCCGTGGTAATACACGTACCATCTGATTCGTCGATCAATAAACAAACACAAATTTAACACATTTTTCTTATGAAAAGACCAATCCACTCAACCCTATCTAATTAGGCTAACTCCAAGGAGCATCATGGCACACAAATTTAACAAATTTAAAATGATTATACAAATTCTTATTGTCTGCTACTAAATCATCAATCGTAGAATCTGATTAGTTCCCTGAAATGTTGAGCTTCAAGTTTTGTAAAGAAAAAATCGCGGCCTGTATACCTTTTTGACTTACATACGCTCACAATGGCCACTTTTTACATATTGCTACTTTTTGGTTTTCCGCTTTTCATCGTCATTTGAACTGCATCTAAACCCGAAGAAATCCCCAATTTCCTCCACCAGCTCCTCCATAATTCTTCCTCCTCTCCCACCGACTAAATGAATTGACAAAAATCAGCATTAGCAAACTCAATTTCTTCAATTCCCATTCTTCAAGTGAGCAATATTCAGAATAAATAAATAGAGGGAAAAAAAAGGGAGATCAAATAGCCAAAGCAGAGGAGTTCGAGAAGAAGGCGGAGAAGAACTAGAACAGTTAGGGCTTTTTTGGGAAATATGCTGCCGCTGTTGGTCTATTCGACAAAGCCACCAATTCAGGTCGTACACAATGAGAATTCCATAAAAATTTTAGGGGGTTGTTATTTAATTGTACATCTAAAAATTACTTAATTTTAGATGTCATTACTTAATTTTACTATTGGTTACTTAATTTTGTCCTATTATTTAATTTTGATCTGTTACTTAATTTTGTGATAAATTAAGTAATCACGACTATTACTTAATTATTACTGAAATTACTTAATATGAGTCTGAATTACTTAATTTATTAAAAGAGTCATTAATAAAAACTCTTTTATAGAATCCTCATTATAGTATCATACCACCAATTCCTTTGTTAGTTTGTAAAAAGTTCATATAGATACATTGAGAAATGTTTTTTAAAAGGAAAAAATTATTTATTTATTAGATTTATAATGAAGAGAAATCAATAGCAATATTATAGACATTTGATTATTTTAATTTTTTTATAATTAATGTATCAAAATAAAATTTAAATGAAAAGATGGAGGAAAGAAACAAAGATGAATGAAAAAAAAGTGTGAATATTAATAAATAAGTATAGTTTAAATTAAAAAAATTTATTTATTTATGTTTACGGTGAAGATTGAATGTGGGATTAAACAATTTTTTAGTATCGGAGGACCAAAATGTTTCTTTTTAAATTGTTGAGCCACATGTGATATTTGTTTAATGGAGGATGTTTTGAGTTCGACTTTCGGGGCGGGGATTGGGGTAGAGGTGGGGAAAAAAAAAGAAAAAGAAAAAAAACATGCGCCCTTGTTTTTATAGTTAAGTTGCGTACAAGATTTAAAACGTCGCCTTCAAAATTTGAATAGCAGAACGTACGATAACATAATTTTGGAGGCATAGACAGTGACGGAGTCAAGAATTTTGCTAAGTTAGTCAAATTTTTTACTTAGTAATATGTATGATAAAAAAATATAAAATATAAAAATTAAAATAAATTAAATTAAATATTTAAATATATATAGTAATTATACAATTATTTTTATACACTCGAATTAATTCAAATATTACACTGTATTTAAGTCAATTTATTCTAATAAAATAACATAGTAATCACAAAATAATAACAACTATTAGACACCCAAATCAATTAACCTAGTAATTAAAAAAATCTAACTAATTCAAATTTAGCAATTAAATCCATTCAATTACAAATAACAAAAATATTGAAGTCAATTTATTCTAACAAATTAATCTAGCAATCACAAAATAATAATCGTTATTATTAGACACCCAAATGAATTAATCTATTAATTAAAAACATCTAACTAATTTAAGTCACAAATTCATCAATCAATTAATCAAAAACATCTAATTAATTTAAGTCACAAATTCATCAATCAATTAATCAACAATTCTAACCCTAATTAAAATAAAAACTGAACTGAAAATAGTGACCAAGGCAACACTTAATTTTCTTTTTCAATGGTCGTTTCGCCTCATTGATTTTTATTTTTATTTTTAAACCACATGATGAAATGACGTTGTTTTGTCATGTGGTTTAAAAATAAAAAAAAAAAGCCTCAGTTCATGTGCTTCGTCATCCTCAATCTGATAAAATTTATTAGAGAAACATATTTTCTTCTATATTTATCAAGATAAGAGTGCCATAAAATATATAGGCATATGTACAAGGCAAAAAACAGGGAAAAGGAATGACAAATTCTGGTATACCAAAATTTCTAGAATCACACTAATGTCGTAATTCTAGAAGGTGCTAAATGTACTCTACCTTGGAGAAGAATTAAAGATGAAAATATCTCTTAACAAACCAAGTTACTAGCAGCAGAAAATAAAGGTAGAGTGGGCTATAAATAAAGGGCTAGGCCCATCCTTATATTGAACATAAGAAGCCTCCTTTTCTTGAAACGTTGTCGTTTGCATTAGTAAAAAACGTTGCCGCTTTGATAACATGAATTATCTTCTTCTTTAAGTGTTTGCAACGATGTTTTTCTGTAACACAATCCTCGCCCTAAGTCACCTCCGCCTCTCTCTAAGCTCCAACGGCCAGTGACAGCCCTTCTTCGAAGCCCCGTTTAACGAGGGCTCTAATGGCACTCCTCCAGTGCTAGTGGGCATCCGATTGGTCCCTTAGTGGCTCTGTTATTGGGTATAATATTGTAATTGTTGTTTTGTAGATACATTTATATAAAGAGCCCTTTAGCACAAAATCAGGGCATTGAGTCCATAATTAAGCTCATTGTTAACTCCATTTGGGTTTTATTGTTGGCCTCAAAAACTCATGATAAATGGATTAAGACCCATAATAATACTAAGTCTTGGCAGGAAAGGATGTAAAATTTAAAGGGAAAATTTAACAATTATCTTAAATTAAAATTTAGAATTTGACTTTTGCTATGCACCAAATATATTTTAACTAACAGAAACATGCTTGAAATATCTTGCAAAAATACTAATTTTTAATTGACTGAGAAATTAACCGAGAATTTGAGATATTTTTAATTGACTAAAAAATTGACCGAAAATTAGAATTTAACTTTTGCCATGTAACAAACTTTAATAAAAGGTTTATTAAATTTTTATTTTACAGATTTCAAAAAATTTTATTTAAGGATCTTAAAATGCTTATTTTAAGTTTATTTTAGGTTTATTTTATAGATTTCAAAAAGGTTTATTTAATAATTTTAAAAGGTTTATTTTACGTTTATTTTAAGTTTTTTTTTTTATTTAAAGGTTTATTTTAGTTTTATTCTAAGTTTAATTTTTTTAAAATAATTTTAAAAGATTTATTTAACAATTATCTAAGTTAAAATTTAAAATAAATTTAAAATAAAAAAATTGGAAAAACAAGAAAATCAAATAGAAATAAAAGAAAATATGGACTAAATAACAAAAAAAAAAGGGAAAAATGAAAATTTGAAAAAATAAATCAAATGAAAAATATTTCTGTAACGGAAATCAATTTTTCTGTGTGGAAATATAAAAAACTTCGCGAGAAAAAAAAACTAAATGTCAGTGGAATGTTTTTGTAATTAAATTTTCAAACTAGGGTAAGATTTCGGGCGATGCTTCGGATACAATTAATATATTTTAATTTTCTTATAAATATTCAAGATTTTATAATTTAAATTTTAAATTTTAAAATTTGAATAAAATAATACAATTATGAATTTCACATTAAATTTTGAATTTTTCAATATAGTTTGTAAAATTCACTCTTTTGAACATAGTTTGAAGATTTTTTTTAACATATCAAAATCTTCAAT
>CAODLS010205435.1:0-15965 GCA_948243855.1 Flueggea neowawraea | reverse complement strand
ATTCCCTGATTCAACATGCATTCAAAGAGTTCAACAGCATTTTCCCCTTGTCCATGAAGAGCATAGCCAAAGATCATTGAAGTCCAGAGAACAACTGTCTGGTCTTCAGCTTGTTTGAAAATCATTAAAGCATCATTTAAGCTTCCACATTTAGCATACATATCAATTAGTGAGGAAGCTAAACGAACATCAACTTTGTGCCCAACTTTCTGAATGTTGGCATGAATCTGTTTGCCTAGTTCCAAGTTTCCTATATTAGCACAAGCAATTATAATGCTTGTCAGAGTAAATTTATCCACTCGGACATGTTCACGAACCATAGAGCTAAATGTTTGTAAAGCACCTTCATAATCGGCGTTCTGGACATATCCAGAAATTATCGAGCTCCACGAAACAATTTCCGCCATTGAATCATTGGAACAACTATGCAGAGGCATTTTTCTAAAAACGGTGGATGCATCTTCCATTTTCCCGCATTTGCAGTACATATCAAGAATGGAATTCCTTATAAACCCATTGTTGTGAATTCTAAGTCTCATAACCCGAGCATGAATCTGTTTACCTAGTTCCAAAGCAAAAAAGCAGGAAACCAAATTCAAAGCTATAACAAAACTGAATGAATTCAACTGCAGTTCATCTTCCACCATCTTATAAAGCAGCTCCAGTGCAAACCTTTCAAACCCCTTTCTCATTAACCCATTTATGATCGTGTTCCAACTCGCAACATCTTAATGTTACAAACTATGAAACAACTGAAGCGACCGTTCAACGTCTCCATTAGACAAATATCTGCATAAATGTGCTATTCTTGCCCCTATAGTAGATATTGTGAATAAGGTGAATGATTTTGTGATGTCGACATAACCAATAGAAAAAGTAATGCATCTGAGTTCTGATAGCATAAGCAAGGTGGAAGAAATTTGTTGCCACTTAAATATTTATATTATTTATTATTTAAATAAAAAATGGCCTAATATATTTTTGTTTTTGCATTAAATAAATTGTAAGAAAAAAACTGTTTTTATTTTAATTAATAAAACAATTTAATTGCTTAAAAATTCTTACCGCACCGAACGGGTGTCATGATAGTAATATTCTAATCCCCAACACAATCATCCACTCTTTGTACAAAATACTGGAATTTATTATGGTGCTAATATGAAGAAAAAAAAAAAGAATCAATGGTAGGTGCCACAAGGGACTCATAACATGCCTAGCATACGTAATATGGACAAGACGGTACATGAAAGGTCATTAATGTGGCCACCTTAAGAGAATTTAGTTGATTTTTTTTGACATTTTTCTTATTTTAATTATATATTTTTAAAAAAATTACATTCTTTGTTAAATAATCGATAGTATTGACCTTATTTTAATTATAACTATTGCAATACCCATGTTACACACAATAAAATATAATATTTTTATTTAAATTAATAAATAATATATTTTTTATTTAAAAAATATTTTTAAAATTAGTGCTTCAATAATAAAAGTCAAAATATTAGTAAATCAGGAGAGAAACTAAAATTATTAAATATTTAAAATTATTATAAAAAATTTATGGATTTTTTATGAATTAAATATGTTATTTTTTTTCCTAGAGAAGTATATAGATTCATCAAAATAAAAAATTTTAATTCATATATTATAATATTAATCAAGCGAATGCATATATATGTATTGAATTAAATCAATATAACTAATATTATCTTAATTTGATCAAAAGTATGAAATGATCACTAATTTTTATATCTGATTCTCCCTTCTCGAAAAGACTAATATGTTGACAAAATCGATATATATATATTATATATAATTATATAACAAAAATCAATATATAAAGCAAAAATCGACAGTTTTTTGTTATGTAATATATACTGATTTAAATATATATATTGATTTTTTATATATATTGATATATATATTGATTATTTTTGTTATGTAATTATTGATTTCATAATTTTTTTGTTTTTTATATTACAAAAAAAAAAAGAAAAGATATTTAAAAGAGTCATTACATATCAATCAGTTAAAACATCACTTGTCAAAACTTAGAGAAAACTTATTAACTTTAAATATATATATTGATTTATTTTTTAATATTAAAATATCACTTGTCAAATAATTAAGAAGACACTTGTCAAAAATTTAAAAAAATTCTCTAGCTATTATATATATATATATATATTGATTTATGAGTAATTAATATCATTATATCATATATCATAATTTGTAACTCTTAAATAGTTAGAATTAAGAAGAAAGATCAAGTGACAGAATTAAAAGAAGATTTTTAAGGTCTCTCACACTCTGCTATATACATCGTTGGTAGTGGCATGTTTTCCAGTCACAATTGTGAATTCCTCTTACGCTTATTCTATTGGTCTCTGGTTGTGTCATGCTATCAAGGCTGACGTTAACTGATTGAAGGCTTCCATGGCTTCATATGAACTGAGAATACTGCAATGCCAATGAGCATTTTCAAGTGTTAAAAGGGTTTTATGTGCCTGGTGCTGTTTTCAATAATGGTTATTGAACTTGAAGATCAATACTGAGAGAAGACGTTGAAATATCAGAAGAGACCATATTGAGTTAAAACCAACGTGTTTTCTACCACCTTACCATTGTCAACTTCTTAAACACTGATTAGTATTTGCTTTTCTAAATTTTGGCTTCAAGTTTTCTTTTGTGTGTGTGCTTTAATTAACTGTATTTTGCGTGCATGAAGTCTTTCATGCCACTATCTCTATCCTTTTTACCATTCCATTTTCTTCCTCTTATTCAAATTTGGTTTCCGAGTTTTGTTAGTTTTACAGGTTTGGTTAAGATTTTCATTTGTTCGTCGTTAAAGATGAAAATTTCCTAGTTGTGGTGGAGGTTCGATGCAGCGAGTGAGTGTTGTTGTCTTCGTTGATTAGGATATACGAGTTTTGTTGAAACGGAACAATTATGGTGAAGTTGGTGGCTGGGGAAAGGGGAAACATGAGGGGGTTGTGGTTTCCGTGGTAATGGTTTGAGGTGAGGTGTTAATTTTTTGTTGCGGAGATTACATGAGTTGTGGTGGTTTAGAAGATTGGTCTTTTTTTTTTTTTTTAGCGATGGAGAATGGTTTATTTGGTGAATGAGCATGTGGTGGGAGAGATTCGAGGTGCCGGAAGGCGTGTTGGAGATAGAAATGACATGAGTGATGGTGATAGTGGTGAAGGAGGATGAGGCATCAATGGTGGAGATGGCGAGGAGTTTGTTTTACAAGTTTATTAACATTGTTTGTCAAAAGTTAACATGAGCGACTACCTACTCTGTTTTTCAAAACATAGGGATGAACTTGTATATTAAGCCAACTTGGGATTAAAAAGTAAATTACCCAGCCCATTTTTGAGAATTCCATCATTTTCCCTGAAAAAAAAATAAAGAAAAAAAGAAAAACTCTCGCTCTGAATTTTTTCTGTCTAAAAAAAAAACAAGAAGTGAATCTCTGTCTGCCCATCTCGGTGTGTGTGCGTGTTTAGACATTGGTGGTGGTGGTGGTGGTGGGTTGGGTGGAAATGGGGATGCAGGCGGGTTTGTGGAAGTGACAGGCTGAGGCTGGTGATGGAGGAGGAGGATCACTGCTTCTCAATATCTACTCCTCCATGGATTTTGATGCCGGAATTCCGATGTCTCGTGGTCCTCTCGCCGTGACCCACCCTCTTTGCCACCCTCCTTGAACGAAGGTCTCTTCTCTCTCTTTCTCTACCTCTGTTTCGTTTTTTGTGTTTTCATACTATTTTCATTCTTCTTCTTCTCCTCTTCCTTCTGTTTATGTGGAATTCTGTCGGGTGTTTCGTCTTGGTCATTCCAATACATATTTAGAAATGCAATTTACGTGCTCTCTTTTCAGTTAAATGTTTGTGGATTCTCCTTTTTGCCCCTCAATGTACCTTGATCATGTCTCCAAATTGGCTTCTTAAATCGTCTGGATCAAGTTTTTTGCCTTTTTTCATGCTATGCAAGTGCGGTTGGCTAGGTGCTTTGCGGCTATGGTGGTTTGGACCTGTGATTTCTCCCTTTTGCCCTTCTCTGTTTCATTTTCCTCTCCTGGAAACTGCTACTTTTTTCATGCATTGATCCCTCTGGATGCTCATTGTCCGAGGTTTATGTTGGTCTTATTGCTTCGATCACTGCCGACTTTTAATACTGACAATCCTGATTGAAGTTAATTTTGTGGAGTTAAGGTGACTGTTATTACGTTAATTGTCTCTTGTCTCTGTTTGCCTCGTTGTGTTTCTCAATTTAGCTCATCAAATGTTTTTGTGTTTTGTTTATTCTTGTTCCTCTTCCTTGTTTACTTCTCTTTCTCTTTCCTTTTCTGTTATGATTTAAACCACTGAATTTGGATTTGATCAACAATTGAAATCGATTTTTATACGAGTCTGCTAAACTATTTTTCAAAACAGAGTCGTTTTTAGTTCAGAGATTCTCGTCTTTGACGGTGGATTTACTGCATTCTAATTGTGGCAGCATGGTAATTAACGCCTTAGGACTTTGTTGAAAAATTGATTCAGGGGGAAATGAATGCTGCATAATGGTCTTGTATTGTTTTCTTTCTGTTTTTTTTTCAAAAGCATTTATTGATAGAGGTTTGAAACTGGTTATCTAATTCGATTGTAGATGCAATGTGGCAAATGAATTTGCGATCCAGTGAAGGAATGGAATCGGGGCCTTATCCTGAGCGTCCTGGCGAGCCAGATTGTTCCTATTACATCAGAACTGGCCTTTGTAGATTTGGGGCGACATGCCGGTTTAATCATCCCCCAAATATGAAGCTGGTAAGAGCTGCGTCACTTTAGCCCAAGTATCTTGCACTGTACTCGTTCCTGGAGACATCAGCAATTCAGCATATATTAACTTCATGTGTGATAAAAAATGAGAATGTTATTAGATTTGATATTTTGAAAAATATTATGTATTTTTCTAGGCTATTGCTGCTGCAAGGATGAAGGGAGAATATCCAGAAAGAATTGGACAGCCTGAATGTCAGGTACCTGTATTTTTTATTCTGCTACAGTAAAGTGATACTCTTATGCCTTCTGCCTGTTGGACATCTTCCTACTTACATTAGTTTGTCTGCTTAGACGAAAAGTTACAAAATTTTAAATGCCCGCTTAGATGGAATAATTGTCTGTTTGCTTCTGTATTATAACTGCATACATTGACCTAATCCTTTCGGTAAAATACCATGACTTTGGTTCAGTAGCTCATGCTCAAAGACACATTTGAGTGGATGAGCAGTAACAGTGATTGTGGGACTTTATTATTCAGTAATTAAATATGGGATTTAATAATGGTACGAATCCTGGCTTTTCTGGATGTTTGACAAATGACAACCTATCATTGTTCTTTTGCATATGCTTTCCAATTTGCTATATACATCTCAGATACTAGAGATAATATCTTAAATGCTATTGGTCTTGATAATTTAATATCCTGCTAAATTCTTACAGTATTACCTGAAAACTGGAACCTGCAAGTTTGGAGCCACATGCAAGTTTCATCATCCTAAAGTCAAGGCTGGAATAGCTGGAAGAGTTTCCTTAAATATTTTGGGATATCCACTCCGACCGGTATGGATTTCATTTTTGTTGAAATCTTTCATGTGTTCATAATTTACCCATGTCACTAGAATATTTGGTTGCTTAATGTCTGTTGGTTCTTATATTTTAGGCTGATTATTGGATGCTGTTCAGCTTTGCATTGTATGAACCAAGAAAGCTGGCTCCAAACTCTTTGGTTTGTCACATCTTTAAAAAAGTTCCCATACAGGAGTTACATTATAAACACCAATAATTGTTCCATGATTAAAAAATTGTTGATAGGTCAATAACTTTAAGTAAGTTATCTGGAGACATTGTTTCATTTAGAGGCTGCATTCCCATCCATCGGCCTAGCTCTTAGAAGAAGTGCACAATAGTTTGAAAGGAAAAATGTTTGTCAATGGAAATTATAAAAATCCGAAGCGAAATAACTTTTCACGATTAGAAGAAAGAACTTGTAGGAATAAGTATGGAGAACCTTTAGGTGGCATTTGTCGTAAAGTACCCTTGCTCCCTGTCAAGCTTCACAGACATTCTTTTTTGTAAATTTCATGGAATAAAGGAGACAAAGTTCCTGGTTTCAGAAAAGGTGTTTCATTTTCATGCTGTTTTGATAGAATCCTTTTTCCAGCCATTTATAGATCCAGAAAATAACGTATTTGCCTCATTTTGTACCCATGTTTTGAGGTAGTAGGCCTGCTGATCTTCTGTCTTTTTGCACTTTAGTTTTGTGCTCTCAAAATGAAACATATTTTTTTAATCTTTTTGATATAACATCCTGCAGAATGAGACCGAGTGTGCATACTATTTAAGAACAGGGCAATGCAAGTTCGGAAGCGCTTGTAAATTCCATCATCCTAAACCATCTGATGTTATGTTTCCGTTGCATGGTTCCCCAGTTTATCCCACCGTCCATTCTCCAACTACTGCTGGTCAGGAATCCTATCCAGGAGGACTTGCAAACTGGTCAAGAGCATCTTTCATCACCAGCCTGTGCTGGCAAGCTCCATCAAGTTATACACCTCTGATTCTACCACAAGGAGTTGTATCTGTTCCAGGATGGAATGCCTATAGTGTAAGCTTCTATATGCCATTTAGGGAATCATCAAGGATGGTTGTCTGCATTGTGAGGTCAGACCGGGTTTTATTTGAGGCGATTGAAATTATTTGTTTTTTAAGTGTCATAACAATAGGTCTTGGAACCATCATGTCTAGCCAAATTTACTTTCCTGATATCTTCTGGCAGTGTGTCACTGCATCATCTAAGTTATTTATGTAATCTGCACAATTTTTTTTTGTATTTTATGTAATTTCTGAGGATTGAGAAGTGAAATTATCTTTATGGGCGCCATTTTTTCCAGGGTCAGCTAGGGTCAGTTTCATCTCCCGAGAGCCAACAGCAAACGGGAAACAGTCAGATTTATGGAACTTCACGCCAGAGTGAATCAGCAAGTGCAGGATCTCAAGGGATGTCTTCTCCATTTCGTTCTGGTTCTGTCCCTGTAGGATATTATGCACTGCAAAGAGAGAATGTTTTTCCTGAGAGACGTGGACAGCCTGAGTGCCAGTTTTACATGAAGACTGGAGACTGCAAGTTTGGTGCAGTCTGTAGGTTCCATCACCCAAGAGAGAGACTAATTCCTACCCCTGACTGTCGATTAAGTCCCATAGGCCTCCCTCTTCGCCCAGTGAGTCCTTTAACCTATTTGTATGCTTAAGATGACTGATTCCTTCATGTAAACCCGACCTGATTATCCATACTTTCAGTGATTTTTTCCTCAGAACTCCTATTTATGTGATACGAAGTGTCAATTTTGTGGTGTTCTCAGACATGCTTGTATTCTTTACTTCTTTGACTGAGGTTTAGTTTTCTTCACTTGTGATTGAGGTTGACTAAGACAATTTTCAATTGTAACAGGGAGAACCTTTGTGCAGCTTCTACACACAACATGGTAGCTGCAAGTTTGGTTCAAGTTGCAAGTTTGACCATCCTATGGGAATTTTCACATACAATGTCATAGCATCATCTTCATCTGATGCTCCAGTTAGACGCTTGCTGGGGTCATCCTCTGGATCTGCAGCATTAACTTTATCATCAGAAAGTCTTGTTGAAGGAGGTTCAACAAAGCCCAGACGACGTTCACTGTCAGAACCTAGGCAAATGTCACCTAGTGATGATAACATTGACACAGGGAATGAATGGCCCCGACATACAGTCCAATTGCTTTTTACAACCTTTTGGACTATTAAAAAGAATTGTCTGTAAATTCGTTCCCCATTCCTGGAGATGTACAGAGTCAATGCCAAGTTGATAAGGCAATTCAGTTGACAGACTCGTCTGCTCCTTTTGAATTTCATATTGGTGCTTGTATAAAACTCTGCAAATACTGTCACATCTGGTAAAACTGCGATGTCAACATTTCTTTTATCTCAAAACCCTTTGCTTCAGTTTCTATGTTCAGTTCTTTCCACCAGATTATGTGATCTCTGTCATACTTCAACATAGTTGTTTGAGTTGTAATATACATGGTATTCCTCTGCATCTGAAGGTGATTACATTCTGCTTCTTGCTTTGGATGGATTTGGAAGTTAGCCTCCTCATTGTGTCGACAATATTGCTACTTCTGAGAAATGTGGTTCTTACCTGATCTTTTTATTCTTTGAAATGCTTGATTTATGTAGGGATTGTCGCTGTATATTTTTTTTGGTAGTTATTGTTCCTATTAATTATTTTGCATTTATTTCCCGCAGAAATGCACGTATGTGGGAAACTTTTGGCTTAAAAAACTTGGTGGCTTGGCTGCAGAGTGAAGAGAACAAGTAGTGAAGGCTTACATTTCATGTATCGCAGATTTCACAGGTGATTTCCCTTTTTGGTGGATAGCTCTTGTATGTTTGATACATTATTTTTGCAGCACAAAAATTAGAATCAGAGACCCTCTCCTCTCTTTTTTTGCTGCAGTGGTTTTTTTTTTTTACTTTATTTTGTTTGAACCGCTTTAAGGAGTGCTGGCGTTTATCCTGTTCCAATGAGCTACAAGCCCATGGGCGCTGCATTGCAATTTGGTTCATTGGCTTATTAAATTTTGATTTGTTTCAGTAAGCTTTGCTTCATAAATCTCCATTTGGATTTGGTGAAGAAAATTGTGACAAATGTTGGATGAATTGAGGTGCTTCCGTTGCTGAGCTCATGATGTTTTAAAGGAGGAGTATCGCACGAGACTCTCGCCTTGTAATTTAATTTTTTAAAGTATGGACCAAAACAAATTGTTTCTTCTATGATGAGCTTGTAATGTACATTGAAACTGATTAAACATCCTGCTTTTGTTGGTGCAAATGTTTTATAGAATTCCTACTTTACGCCATGAAGCGGCCCCATGTTGATGCATATGCTGCATCACTACTTTTTTGGCTGACAATGACCAAAACTCTCTTGCAATGTATATATAGTTTGATCGGGTTTTGATCTTCTTGCTGTCTCTCAAGTACACATACGAGGTTGGAATCTCATTTTCATGTAACTTGCTTTCGAGAATTTAATTCCTAGTTTATATCAGTATGAGAATTAGGAATTAGTAGTAGGAGGCAGAAGGGACCCATTATATCTTGAATTTAATTCTCCAAATTGGGGTCATGCATCAATTGTCAACACTTCTGATGTTGTACTAGGCTCAATTAATTTAACGTTAATGTTCTCACCTAATTATGCCAAAATATTTGGTCTTATCTCATTTAAGCAAAAAAAACTCATAACGTACAGAGAAAAAAAGACAAATAAATAAGCCTAAATAGCTTTAGTTACGAATATTGAGGGTGCTGTTAAAGAACAACACTTTCGGCAAAAAAAAAAACAACAACACTAATAATTTGCAAGCCTCCTTAATAACACGAAAGCATGTCCGAAAAATGGCAGTGAAGATGCGAAGAAACGGTTTGGAAATACTAGCCCCGATGGGAAGCGGTTCGAGTTTCTGCGTACCCGGTCTCACTCTCCCATACCCATGTTGGGAAGCACGGCACTCGCGCTCTGGAGCGGCCACGTGTCAGAGTTGACTTCAGCCCTAAAAGCCAAAGCATCTCGTAAAGAGGAGAGAAAGGGCACAAACAACGTGTCAAGTAGAGGAAGAGCGTGGGGTAGACGCTGGAGAGGAGAGCGTGGGAGAGGGAATGTGGTTCGTTTTAGTGTAAAACGCGAAAACAAGAGGAGTTGAAGAGAGAGAAGCGAGGGGTGTGTGTGTCTGGTTTGGATGGTTGGTTTTTATTCGTTTCGATTCTTTCTTGTTTTCAGTTTTTGTGGAGAGGAGTAGACGACGCTTTTTCGTTTTTTTTTTGTTTTCCTTTCACTCCCTCCCTTCCACTCTCTAAAAATAAAGAAAGAACAACTGAAGAAAGAAAGAAAAACTCTCTCTCTACAACACAAAAATTAAACACAGCCCAAGTGTCTCTCTGCCTGTCCATCTCGGCGTGTGTTTAGACTGTGGTGGTGTTGGATTGGGGTGGGAATGGGGATTCCGGCCGGGAGTGTTCATGTGACAGGCTGGTGATGGAGGAAGAGTATCACTGCCTCTCAATATCTTCTTCTCTATGGATTTTGATGCCGGAATTCCGATGTCTCGTGGTCCTCTCGCCGTGACCACTGACTTACCCTCTCTGTCACCCTCTTTGAACGAAGGTCTCTTCTCTCTCTTTCTCTGTCTCTGTTTTCCTTTTGTGTTTTCCTACTCTTCTTCTCCTCCTCCTCCTTCTGTTTATGTGGAATTCTGTTGGGTGTTGCGTCTTGGTCATTTCAAATACGTATTTAGAAATGCAATTTACGTGCTCTGTTTTCTGTTAAATGTTTGTGAATTGTCTTTCTTGTCCCTTCACGTACCTCGATCATGTCTTCAAATTGTCTTCTTAAATCGTATGGATCAAGTTTTTGCCTTTTTAATGCTATGCAAGTGCTGGCTCGGTGCTTTTGCGGTTATGGTGGTTTGGACCCGTGAATTCTCCCTTTTGCCCTTCTCTGTTTCATATTCCTCTTCTGGAAACTGTCACTTTTTTCATGCATTGATCCCTTTGTTTGCACGTTGTCCGAGGTTTATGTTGGTTAAATTGCTTCGATCACTGCCGAACTTTAACGCCGTCAATCCTGATTAAAGTTAATTTTGAGGAATTAAGGTGATTGTCATTGTTTCTTGTATCTGTTTTCCTCGTTGTGTTTCTGAATTCAGCTCATCAAATGCTTTAGTCTTTTGCTTATTCTTGTTCCGCCTCCAATCCTTGTTTACTTATCTCTCTTTACTTTTCCGTTTTCAAGAAATTTAACCACTAAATTTTAATTTGATCAACAATTGAATTCGAAACAGAGTCGTATTTTTTTCAGAGATTCTCATCTTTGACGGTGGATTTACTGCATTCCACTTGTGGCAGCATGGTAATTAATGCGTCAGGACTTTGTTGAAAAATTGATTCAGCATGGAATGAATGCTGCAGAATGGTCTTGTATTGTCTTTTTTTTTTCAAATGCATTTATTGGTGGAGTTTTGAAACTGGTTATCTAATTCTATTTTAGATGCAATGTGGCAAATGAATTTGCGATCCAGTGAAGGAATGGAATCGGGACCCTATCCTGAGCGTCCTGGCGAGCCAGATTGTTCCTATTACATCAGGACTGGCCTCTGTAGATTTGGGGCGACATGCCGGTTTAATCATCCTCCAAATAGGAAGCTGGTAAGAGCTGCGTCACTTTAGACCAAGTATCTTGCACTACTATCCTTGTTATTGCAGACATCAGCATACATCATCTCACGTATGCCTAAAAATAAAAATTTGACTATATTTGATATTTTGAAGAAAATTGTGTATATTTCTAGGCTATTGCCGCTGCAAGGATGAAGGGAGAATATCCAGAAAGAATTGGACAGGCAGAATGTCAGGTATCTATATCTTTTATTCTGCTACATTAAAGTGACACTATTATGCCTTCTGGTTGACGGAAATCTTCCAACTTACATTTTTTTGTCTCCTAAGACGAAAAGCTACAAAGTTATAAATGCCCACTCCGATGGAATAATTTTGTCAGTCTGCTTCTATAATATTCCTGCATGCATTAACCCTAATCCTTTTAGTGAAACATTACAATCTGGGTTTAGTAGTTCATGCTCAAAGGTGCATTTGAGTGCATGAATTGAGCAGTAACAGTGATCATGGGTCTTAATAATTATAATGATGGTAGGAATCCTGGGTTAGATATTTGACGTCCTATCATTTTTATTTTGCATATGCTTTCTATATTTGCTATATAAATGTTGGAAACTAGAGGTAATACCTTATATGTTATTGGTGTTGACCACTTAATGTCCTGCTAAATTCTCCAGTATTACTTGAAGACTGGAACTTGCAAGTTTGGAGCCACATGCAAGTTTCATCATCCTAGAGACAAGGCTGGCATTGCTGGAAGAGTCCCCTTAAATATTTTGGGGTATCCACTCCTACCGGTATGGATTTTATTTTTGTTGAAATCTTTTGTGCTTTCCTTATTTACTCATGTCACTTTAAATTTTTGGTTACATAATGCCTGTTGTGTTTTGATATTTTAGGCTGATGTTTTCCTGATTGGATGCTGTTCAGATTTGCTCTATATGGCCCAAAGAAGCTGGCTATAAGCTTTTTGACTTATTATAGCTTTTGAAAGATTGTAGTGGCAGAATTACACTATAAACACCAATACTTGGTTCATGATTATAAACTTGATGATAGGCAATAACTTCTGAAAAGTTGTCTAGCGATTTTTTTTCACAGAGAGTTTGGATTCCTATCCATCGACCTAACTTTCAGAAGAAGTGCAACAATTTGAAATGAAAAGTATTGGTTAATTGAAATGATAAAAGAATTTATTTAACAGGAGTGATAACTACCCTTGCCTCCCTGTCAGACTTCAGACACATTCTTGTCTGCAACTTTATGGATTAAAGGAGGCAAAGTTCCTGGTTCAAAAATAAATTGTTCTTCTACATGTTGAGATATAATCCTTTCTCCAGCCTTTTACAGTTTCAGAAAAAAAATGAGTTTGCTCCCTTGTTATACACATGTTGGAGGGAGTAGGAGTAGGTTTGCTTATCTTCTATCTTTGGCGCTTAATCTGTTTTATTTAACATGCTGCAGAATGAGACCGAGTGTGCATACTATTTAAGAACAGGACAATGCAAGTTTGGGAGCACTTGTAAATTCCATCATCCTCAACCAACTAATGTTATGGTTCCATTGCGTGGTTCCCCTGTTTATCCCACTGTCCAGTCTCCAACTACTCCTGGTCAGCAATCCTATCCAGGAGGACTTTCAAACTGGTCAAGAGCATCTTTCATCAACAGCCCACGTTGGCAGGCTCCATCAAGTTATACTCCTCTGATTTTACCTCAAGGAGTTGTATCTGTTCCAGGCTGGAATGCTTATAGTGTAAGCGTCTATATCCCATTGAGGGAATCATCAAGCATGGTTGTCTGTGCATTGTGAGGTCAGACAAGGGTTATATTAGAGGCATTGAAATAATTTTGTTTTTTAAGTGTCATAACAATAGGTCTTGTAACTATCATGTCTAGCCAAATTTACATGACATTTTCTGCCATTGTATCACTGCATCGTATTTCCGTAATCTGCATCTTTTTGTTTTTGTATTTTGTGAAATTTCTGAGGATTGAGAAGTGAAATTATCTTTATGGGCGCCATTTTTCCCAGGGTCAGCTAGGGTCAGTTTCATCCCCTGAG
Source organism: Flueggea neowawraea (assembly GCA_948243855.1). Classification (NCBI taxonomy): domain Eukaryota; kingdom Viridiplantae; phylum Streptophyta; class Magnoliopsida; order Malpighiales; family Phyllanthaceae; genus Flueggea; species Flueggea neowawraea. The sequence continues at coordinate 2,643 of CAODLS010205435.1, read as the reverse complement.
AGTCAACAGCAAACGGGAAGCAGTCAGATTTATGGAACTTCACGCCAGAGTGAATCAGCAAGTGCAGGATCCCAAGGGACGTTTTCTCCATTTCGTTCTGGTTCTGTCCCTGTAGGATATTATGCACTGCAAAGAGAGAATGTTTTTCCTGAGAGACCTGGACAACCTGAGTGCCAGTTTTACATGAAGACTGGAGACTGTAAGTTTGGTGCGGTCTGTAGGTTCCATCACCCAAGAGAGAGACTAATTCCCGCCCCTGACTGCCTATTAAGTCCCATAGGCCTTCCTATACGCCCGGTGAGTTCTTTAACCTACTTGTATGCTTAAGATGACTAATTCCTCAATTTTAACTTGCTTATCCATGCTTTCAGTGATTTTTTCTATTATGCGATATGAATTGTTAATTGTATGGGTTTTTTAAGACATGCTTGTATTATTTACTTCTTCTTTGACTGAGGTTTAGTTTTTCTAAGTATAGAGGGTGACACTGATAATTTTTATTTATGACAGGGAGAACCTTTATGCATCTTCTACTCGCAATATGGTATCTGCAAATTTGGTCCAAGTTGCAAGTTTGATCATCCTATGGGAATTTTCACGTACAATCTCACTGCATCATCTTCGGCTGATACCCCAGTTAGACGATTCTTAGGATCGTCCTCTGGTTCTGCTGCAATAAATTTATCATCAGAAGGTATTGTTGAAGGAGGCTCAACAAAGCCCAGGCGACTTTCACTGTCAGAACCTAGACAAAGGTCACCTAGTGATGATAACATTGACACAGAGGGATGAACGCTCCCCAACATACTGTCCAGTTACTCTTTACAACCTTTTGGAAGATTAAAAGGAAATTGTCTGTAAATTAATTTCCCATTCCTGGAGATGTACAGAGTCAATGCCAAGTTGATAATGCAATTCAGCTGACAGACTTGACTACGCCTTTGAATTTCATATTTGCTGCTTGTATAAAAATTATGCGAACACTGTCACATTTGGTAAAACTGAGAATGTGAACATTTCTTCTGTCTCAAAACTCTTCTTTCTTCGGTTTTTATGTTCAGTTATTTCCAGCGTATTATTTTATTAAGCATTTTTTTCCAAATTATGTGATCTCGGTTGTATTTCAACATAGTTGTTTTAGTTATACTATACATGGTATTCCTCTGCATCTGATAGTGATTGGACTCTGCTTCTTGCTGTGGATGGATTTTGAATTTAGTCTCATTATTATGTGATGAAATTGCTTCTTCTTTGAATTGTGATTCTTACCTGATTTTTAGTCCCTGAAGTGCCTGATTTACAATAGTTGTTGTTCCTATATTTTTTAATTGTTTTTTGTTACTAATTATTGTTTTGCTGCTTTTGCTTTGCAAGATAAGTTTTCTTTCTTGCAGAATGTATGTAGATGGAAGAACTTTCGGCTTGAAAAACTGGGTGACATAGGTGCAGAGTGAAGAGATTTTGTTCTTTTTTGTGTTGCTGGACTAGTCAGGGCTTATTATATGCATCGCAGTCTCCACAGGTGATTTACCTTTTTAGTGGACAGCTCTTCTTTGTTAGATATATTAAATTTGCAGCCCAACAATCTGAATCAGAGGCTGTTTTTGCTGCAACGCAATTTGTTTCCTTGGCTTGTAAATTTTGATTTGTAGGTTATCGCTTTGTGTGTCAACTATTTCAGTAGGCTTTTCTTTCAAACCCTCCGTTTGGGTTCGGCGAAGAAAATTTTGAAACATGTTGGATGAGGTCCTAGCTTTCTTGAGCAATGTAAAACCTATCTTTTGTGAAAATATAAATATTTTCAGTTGTTGACAGAGTCCTGCATTGTGGAATGTCTTTGGATTGTTTTGTTTTGAAACTGTTGTTGATGTACAAGGAAGGGGTATGCGTACAGATAGATGGAGATGAGTTTGGATTGGCAATTAGCGCAGCCAATCTTCCAACCCGTGGCTAGCAATAGCCGATTTGTTCAAGTCAAAGCACATAAAAAGACATGCTCATGTTGGTTTGATCAGGACAGGAAGTTACTGGTTCTCTGACACAGAAAGCCCTCAAAGTCAAAATCGCCGCCATTATTCAAAGCCAACACCATTCAATTGTTCCAATATGTGGCCTAGACGATGCAAGGCTTGCCGCCTTAGACCTCTCTTCTCCATTACATAATTTAGGCTAATGTGAAATTATCCTTTGTGGCTGTAAAAATCATTTAAAAACTCATAAAACAATGAAAGTTGTCAGGTATGTATCATCAGGAGGAGGTCAGCCTTGTCTGTGGCTGCGTCTTTGGACTTGGGACATTCTTTGAAAGTTGGATATTTATTCCCATTGCTGTTGTCACGACCGAACTGTCGTGACAACGCAGGATGTGCGAGATAATTGCTGGCGAGCTAAAGTGTGGGTTGCGGGGCAGCGGAAGGTGTGAGTACGTGCCGTAGGTGTTGCGCCTGTCTTGAGTTAGGCATGCCCACCCAATTGAGTTTGGGGAGCTTGTCGCTGGTCTGGGACTTGACTATGACGGATCTACGTGCCATCTAGGTATCACACTAGTCGGGAGTTGTCCCCGCTCCCCTGATGAGCCCATGGGAGGGCGAAACCAGTAAGCATCGGAGACGGAGAAAGGCTGAACCACGGGCATGCGTGAGT